>JAXCGZ010007683.1:0-107500 GCA_037179515.1 Halocaridina rubra
ACCCATTCTCCCTCTCACTTCTTCATTCCTAACCCTATGAAACCGCAATACACCAGTCATACGCCTCAGACATTTCATCTCAAACACATTCAGTTTCTGTCTCTCAATTTCTTTCATACCCCATTACATTGAACAATACATTACAGTTGGCATAACCACTTTCTCATACAAAATTTTCTTAATATTCATTCCCAGCCCTCTAATCTTCATTACTCCCTTCAATGCACCAAACACTTTGCATCCTTCTTTCACTCTGTGATGCACATCTGCTTGTACTCCACCATTTGCAGCTATAACTGAGCCTAAATATTTGAACTGGTCTACTTCCTCATGTGCCTCTCCATTCAACATAACATTCAGTTAGCACCATCCTCGTTTCTTGTACACCTCATAACCTTACTCTTTCCCATTCACTCATAACTTCCTTCTCTCACACACCCTTCCAATTTCTGTCACTAACTGACACAGCTTACTCTCAGACACTGCCACCACCACAGTATCATCTGCAAACAGCGACTGATTCAACTCCCATTTTCATTCCCATCTACAAGCTTCTATCTGCAAACAAGTACTCGAGCATTTACCACTCTTACCACTCCATCCATATACAAATTGAACAGCCACAGTGACATCATACATCCCTGTCTCAACCTCACTCTCACTGCAAACCACTCACTTACTTCATTCCCCACCCTAACACAAGCTTTACTGCCCACATATAAACTCTTCACCAATTCCATATACAGTAATCTCAAAACATTCCATGAATAATATAAACTAATACAGTACAATATTTAAATAAGAATCTATAAAAGCACTGATGATTCATTTAGAGAAAAATCAAAGCAGTACAAAATATGAATCGTCCACTACGTTAAAGATGCTAAAACTATGCGTTATCATTGTTGATAGGGGAGAAAGAATATTACACCCATGGCCATAAATGCTGTAGGGGACCACAGTATTGCAGTGGTTTGAGCACTAGACTAAAAGAGGTGACAGACCCACGATTGAGGACACTACAGATCTTTAGGAAAAGTATACAACCTTAATTCCCCAGCTCCAACCTGTCTGAGTCCACTCCCATAATGAGAATTTATAGTGATATATAAAACGACAAACAAACACAACATTCTTGAATGCTGTAAGAGCAGAGGATAGGGAATATGGGAGTGTAGAGCTAACAATACTATCTTGCCTGAAATTTTCTAGTCACAACGACTGGCAGAGGATAGGATGGGCAAGTTGAAGCCCTTCTACCTTGATTGATTTGATGTAGTTTTAACTACAATGCTTAGCTCAGTGGAATATGAAAAAATATGTCTAATTCAGAAAGCAAGAAACTTACTCGGACAAAGGAGAGCTTGCAAGTTAGTCCTTTGATGGGGTTCCTGATTATCATCTCGCCATACTGGTCAACCCAACGTTGCCCACCACCAAATAAATTGTGAACACAAGTTGTTACTTTATTCCATTCGTAATGGTCTTCTTTACCTGAATCATCAACCTCTCGAAGAGCCAGATGAACCATGCCTATTAGCAAAAAGCAAAGGAAATATATGCTGGCTTTCAAAGCCAAATATACAAGGTTTGCATTTTGAGATGATAATAGTTATATACAAAATAATAAATACAGATGAACTTGCAAGGTCTTTTGGAGCAAGAAGATTAGTAGGTACAAATATTCAGTGATAATGGTTATATACAAAATAAAAATTACATATGAACTTGCAAGGCACTTCGAATCAAGAATATCAGTAAGTACATATGATCAATTAGGTTGCACCAATTTCTCAAATGTACTCCAACACTGGAGAAGGATAACATATAAGAAAAACTCTGTTTAAAATTTAGTTTCTGTCTAGGTGTTCATAAGAGAAAAGTGCAGCAATATACACTTTTGAAGAACTAACTTAATATATATACAATTAATCTGCAACCTTACCTGCAGGTTGAAATTCCAAAGACCTTCCCCAAAATTTCATCTTTATACGAGCATCTTGCCAGAAAGTAAAGTTGCTGCTTTTAGCAAAACAAGCACTTACAGGTGGGTGGTGGCTGACCTTAAGAAATAAATGCAAAACTGTTATTACTTTCATTCTCATCTATATACCTTAACCATTACCATTCACTGTCATAATGATATGAGCTGGTGCAATACAGTTACGACTAGTCTTGAGGATTGGAAATGTAACGTAGGTCGAGGACCCCCTGTATTATTATAATTATTATTATTGTTAATTATTGTGACCCTGAGCTGATGGTAGCCCAAAGTGCTTTTCATCTCTCTTTCTCTTAAATTAGTGGCTCTTGTCCAATAGTGCCACTACTAAAAAAATACTAAATTTGTTACTCCAGATTTTGTCTGTTAAATCCGAAGTCCATTGAATCAACGTCCGGTAAATTGAGGGTTGAGTACATTTAATGACAATTCATGATGTGTTTCATATGAATGTGTTCCTTTGTTGTTAACTTTAGCTATGGCCACCCTGCTGACTGTGGTAAAAAGAAAGACTCAGAGTTTGAGAAAAATAAAACCAGCTTGCTGCAAAGGCACTGTGGGTGTAAATACTCTGTACTACAAACATATGCTACGTCTGTCAATATACAAAGGCAATGATTTCTCTTACAAGGGGGGTGGCTGAGTTGAAACAAAAATCTTGACACGATGTAGGAGGAAAATACAAAAGAGGCGATTCCCAGTCCCTCTGCTCCCTAACATTTAGTAAACTTTTATGACACTCAGAGAAAGAATTTTAAGAAATTATAAAAAAGAATATGGCAGTGGAGGCAAGCAAAGCATCCCTTCATGATATGATTCTTAGTACTACAGTACAAGATGAAATAACATCTGACTGGGGCCTTCCTGCAATACTAATGACATCTGACTGGGGCCTTCCTGCAATACTCTTAAGTCAAAATTTCATAAAAAATATTTATAACACAAAAAATTTACAGTTTCCATAACAAAAGAGAAAACTTTATTAAGCTCTGATTATTACTTTAAAATATTTACTTGATGGCAATATATTACCTGTTCAGCAACAAACATAAAACCTTTATCTTCACGTATGCATTCATAGGTTTCGCCTAAGAGAGGATTGAAAGGCTTATGAGCAGCCCGGTATATCGATGATGAATAAGCCGACACAGCAAATGCTGCTACTAGAACCATTCTGTCGCCTGCGTCTTCCAATCCAGCAGCTTTATCCAACAGTTCACTGTATTCTAGTTCTTCACACATACGCTTTCAAAAGAGAATACAAGAATACATATATACTGTGAGAATTCACATGATATAAATATTGAAAAAGAATAAGATCCAGCATAATGCCACAAGGATAAAGAAATAAGAAACTATAACAAGGATAAAGAACAGGAAACATTATACCTTAAGGATAAAGAATGAGAAACAATATGCCCAATGGAAAAGAATAAGATACATTACTATAAACGGAATATATGAGAAAATAAGGGAAATATAAAAGAAAATACAGCATTTTGCAATAAAGGAAAAGAATAAGATACTATACGCCATAAAGGAATCAATAATACAGAGCGTTATGCCATTTTTACTGCAGAGACTTTAACACAATATAATTTGGAATCCTTAATTGGGAGAGATAGTGATTAAATTGTGCTGCCATATTTTAGGCCTATACTTGTAATTACTCTGGTGTAAAGCATTGTGTATACAATATAGTATTCCAATATGCAGGTAATCACTCACTAACAACCACAATCGTTCCAACCAACTTGTCAAAACATGATCTGGTCATAAAGCGAACCATTAAATCAATGGAAAAGAAATAGTGTGGGACCATAGAGTAAAGTACACTAACAGCATATTTAAACCATATTGTTGAGTTTTTATCAAACCTCTTAGCATCAAGTTATTGGTTCCTTATTATTATAATCTATTTATAATCATTTTCTCAAGTAATACTATAATAAATAATACAAAACATCTTACACTCTGTGCATGTATATAATGGCTTGTGATACCTGGCAGTGAAACATCGATGTCGTTGTAGAAGACAGCTATCAGGGTAGCCAAAGGTGCACAATTTCTCATATATATATATATATATAGAGCATTGTCTTAATAATCTGTTTCTTTCCCTATTAAATCCACAATACTAAAGTACAGCATCGTGTATTTTATGTTCAATCTGACAATTTCTCCTTAATAGACCTCTACTTTTCTTAGTTCTCCATCCCCTCTATCTAACTATCACTGTCTCAAGATCTGAGTATAGATTTCAATTTTAACAATTCTAGTTAATCTCACTTCTTTAATCTATTCTACAGATGTTCTAATGTTAATAATTTTTAGTTTCTGTGTTAATATACGTTTTTATTACTTTTTAATTCTTTAGGTATCATTTCTAATGTTAATAATCTTTAGTTTCTTTCTTTAATTTTTACTCTATTGTACATAGTACACCTTAAAATTGCAATTAAGATCTGCTAGATAAGGTAAATGTCCAGGGGCATTATCCAAAACTAGTAAAATCTTGAAGAGAGTTCAGTTCTCCAAACAATATTCCTGAACTTAAAGTATACAACAGTTCATGAACCTGTCTTCAAACAGCAAATGCGTTATATTGTGGTTAGTAGTACACAGCAGCGTGTGCCTGTTCACATTCTTGAATGCCAACAGATTTTTAAAATGATAAGCAAGGAATGGCTTGACGTTAAAAACCTGCAATACTACCCTAAAGGAGCAAAGTCAACCTATCATTAAATGCTTTAAAGCATGCTATGCTTTTGGATACTTTGTGGATGGAAGTGCATGGTGGCACCTATTTCCAAATAAGCCCTTCTCATTTACACTGAAAATTTGCTCCACATGACATTCTTCTATAATCATATCATCTAATGCATCCAAAACCTTTTGAACTCCTTCCTTGTCTGTATTTGCTGCTTCTCCAGCCACACCGTACATCTCAAACCTCTTCTTACGTCTTTTTAGTCATGTGTGCTCACATCAAACTCTTGACAGTGGTCTTCCTCGGACTACTCCTTCAAATTCTAGTGCAGACTTTCAGCTTTCATCTGCACTGCGAAACGGATGTAAGGTGTTCACTTCTGGATCATCTTCCAAGTACAGTGCAGCAACTTCTCCTTATCGTAGATAAGCCTGGTTTTAGCTTTGTGTCATGAGATAATAGCACGGGTGTTGAATCTTTCTAGACTTTAAGAATACAGTCCTTACCTTTTAAAACCAGTGAAACTGAGGTGTGGTAGCTTAAAGTAGTACACTATCATCCTTCGTACTACCTACTATGTATTCACTTTCATGCAATTATCAATGGTCTTTCTATTGTTCTTGGTAGTTGCAGTTGTAAACAAAGACGAATTCTTTTTTATAAACATTATAGAGTTTTGAAGAATGACCATGGTGACACAAAGCTAAAGATAATTAACAGCTTGGTTGCTAGCACTGCTGGCGACAGAAAACTGTAACCCAACTGGGCAACACTCACAGAGCCAGATGTGGTGCAGTTATGGCCAGAACTACAGTAAATTTTCAGAGTCCATTTGCAAAGTCAAACACTTGTGAGTCACATTGGTAGTAAGTCATCAACTACCGGTATCTTGAGCTTCTGTGAGGAACTTCTTAAAAATACTGTATAATGAAACTGTGAATAAACATGAATCAGAAATCTAACTTACATCAACAACTATACTAGGTAATACAGTATAATGTACTATGCTGTGAGTGGGGATGCTGGATTTATTTTTCTTTCTTTTTTTAATGTAACACTAGACAGGCAAGAAAATTCCCCTCATCGGGCAAAAATAAGAGAATCATAAACAATAAGAAAAGGACTAGCTGAAAGAATAGTCAAAGTAATGAAAACCTGGATATATGGTAGGATTACACCTTGAGAAGATGAAATATCAGCTTTTTGGAGGCAGAAGATCATAATAATTAGGAAAGGCAGAAGAAAGAAGAGAGTTCCAAAGTCTGGAGGTGGAAGAGAAGAAGCAGTCATTTCACTGACCAATCTGGGAGCTACAAATCTTAACACAATACCTGTGAGGCAAGGCTGCTTGCAAGTGTTACATGGCCTTGCCAGCGGGAAGGAGGGATACAACTCAACAACTCATTACAGCAGCAATAAAAGTAGTATCGATAGAAAAGAGAAAGGAATGATACCTTACGGCGAAGAGAAAAAGAATCCAGATTTGACGTAAGAGAAGGGTCATTGATGAGTCTGACTGCCTTAGATTCAACCATAACACGGTAATGTAGGTCAAAGGGAGTGGCTTTGTAGGTGGGATAGCAAGCTATGGTACCATCAGGACAAATGACGCAGAAAGCTTGAGTTGCAGAAATTTTGGAGAGCATTTTGGCTAAAGACCAGACACATTTATCAATGGGAAAAGAGTTCAAGTCACCAATTCTAAAAAGGGAATTTAGACCTACAAATCTGAGCAATGCAGCAATTCCAAGCTGTAATAAAAGCAGATTGAGTTATATCAGCGGATGAGGCTTGGTATGACCTGTATGCCTGATCCCTGGCCTGTAAAGCCATGGAGCACGCATGGTCAAACCAAGGATTAGGGGAAGAAAAAGTTTTGATAGGAGGGGATGAATGCATTCATTTTAGAAATTATAATCTCAGCAACTTTTAGGGCTACCTGGTAAGGGTTGCTGGTGCAAAAGCAGTAGTCATCCCATGGAATATCAAACAAAAGTTACACAAATCATCATGTTGGATATGCTCTAAGTGATATGATTAACTTGAAAATACTTGTCTCTGGCTTGAAAGCTTTAAGAGAGAGCCGAATTGGATGAGGAAACTTTTCAAAGTGTAATTTTTTCATGGCAACTTTCTGACAATATATTTTGTTCTTCCCAAGAAATGTCTGGCAAACAAAAACAAGATATTTTGTCATTACTGGAAAGATGTTGGTAACAAATTAAATTAAAAAAAAATTAAAATTGTCTTACCTGCAACATATTAAGAGGTTCATTAAGAGTAACGGGCATGCAGACTTTGGACAGATCTTTTCCGATGTTTTTGTATAAGAAATTCCAAAGTGAGAAGTCTTCAGTAAGTGGTCTAGGGGCTGGGAGACGTGTACGTCGCCCAGTAAAACATTTACCATTCTCTTCAATTTCTGCAGCTGAAATGATATAGAAAGAAAAGAAAAAACTATGTAATTTCAGGATATTAATGTTAACAGGTTACATAACTAATGGCATTCCAATCTATATATGAGAATAAATGAAGCAAAATTTAGAGACATTTTCAAAAGATGCTCCAAAATACAGTCAGAAAACTGCTATCTAGATCAAACATATAATTAGTGTTATACTGCCATTACCTATTATAAAATAAAGTCAGAAATCAAGAACACTTACTGACATCCTCACTATCTGCAACTACAAGGAGAAAAGAAAATATTGAAACTTATAAAAAATTAAATACAACACATTATATAATTATTCAAAGCATATATTGCTGTGTTTCAAGTAATCATTATATAGTTCAAAAATCCATATTAGGCCCTTATATTAAAAAATGAAAATAAAGAGAGGTTTGTTCTGATTATAATGCATACTCATGTCCAAAATACAGTATTTGATATTACATGAACATATGCCTGTACAACCACCTACATATTTCAGGAAATTTCATGATTATTAAACCTCTCTTGAATAAGCAAGCATAGCATTTCTGAATAAAAAACTTACACTATATGCATAATTAATTAATTTAATATAATCCCTTCTCCCACCAAAGTGAGCAGGGTACATGCACATGCAATGGCTGCAATCCCTCTTATAAGGAGGGTAGCTGATTTAAAGGCACATACAAGTCAGCAGGGTAGGAAAAAAAAATAACACAAAAAGCCTAATATGCACCGCTCTTATCAGACAAACTCTCACACTCATGAAAATGCACAATATATAGAGTAAATAAGAACAGTGTGCTGCCTCAGAGAGTTCCCAACAAACCAGGCCTAAACAATGGTATCTTAAGGTATATATAACTTAATGGCGATTTATTTAATTTCTTGCATGACTTTCAAACTCCTGGATACCAAGGTCTTATGGGATAAAACAGGTGCATACATATAAAAGGCTGTGATTCCGTGTAAGGAGGTGGAGAAGTCAAAGCACACACATATGTCAGAAACCAAACGAGCCTCAAACACTCCTCTTAGCATAAAGGGCTGCCACAAATCTCCCATCACCACCCTGCTTGGGCTATCCAGAAGGTAAGTTGGCAAGAATCTTCTGCCTTGAGGCCTAACAATTGCATTCTGGGTTACCATGACCACTTCATCTCGAATATTACCAATATAATAAAAACAAATTATTTCCCAAAAGTTGCCAATCCTACTAAAGATAGCAAGGCAGCAAGATATATATCATTGGCACTGAAATACCCCTCTCTTATCTCTTTTGTCAGCTTTGTCACAGAAAACAAATATTCAGGAAGGCAGAGAGTGCTAGATCAAACTAAAATTTTATTTTTCCTTTAACATTTAATGTGTTATTGTTGATCCCCATTATGGGAGTCACAAGAGATGTATTAGAGCTATGGAATTAAGACTAAATGCCTCTCCTGATGGTCTACAGTGAGGTTGGTCAATCATAGGTATGTCTATGCCCAAGTCAATTGCTCTAACCAGTGCACTTATAATAATAATAAAAAAACAATGATAATAATAATAGTAATAAAAATCATACATGTACAAACGGTATTATTCTCCTTGTAGGAAAGGTGGCAGGGCCAATACAAACACCCATTCACCAAAAGCCCAACTCACCCAATCTTTCATGTCTTCGCACGATAGGGAACAAATGTCATCACAACTCCCCCTTTTCCCTGACACAGAGTGTGTTTACACAGTGTAAGTGAGGAACATCTCATCTGTCATGGTGCCAACAGCCGTAACTGGTTACCCCTCCACTCACCCACACATCCCAGTCTGCAGCAATAAACTCAAATTCACTGGGCAGCATCATCCTTTCAAAGTTCCTCTCCACTCATTCTTATCTCTTGCACTCTCTTTTTCCAGTTCCAGTGACATATCTTGCCACCACAGCTCTTTTCATCATATCCATCCATATTATTTTACGTCTTCCTCAAGTTCTTTCTCCAATTAATTCTGCATTCTTCACTAGTTATTCCTCATATTTATCCATGTGCAAATGAATTCTGCATTCTCTGGTCAAAGTTATCAGTCAGCTTGTATCCAATATACGCTCTCTGCCTCCACACCATATTTCTTAATCTATCCATTCTTGACACACATACCATATCTCCTAAGTATCTCATATCCATTACAGTACAGACACTCCCTAACTAACGAAAGAGTTAGGTTCCAGAAATCTGTTCGTAAGTTCAGTTTAAGTAAAAAAGTACTGTACGGCAAATACATATTCAGTACTGTACAGAACTTAGGCTAAACACACTTAACTGCTACATAAAACAAAGTATTTAGTATTAATGAATTTTAATACAGTAATAATAATTCAATATTACAGTGCAGTACAGTAAAACATACATTAACACATGGGTAAATAATTCATAGATTTTTGTTCGTATCTGTGAGTGATCATAACTCGGTTGTTCGTAAGTAGGGGAGCTTCTGTATATTCAATCAGGTACTTTCATTCTCTTTTATAATCCAGACTTCTGAACACAAAAAGCTAAGGCACAACCACTACTTCATACAACTGTCTCTTAACATTCATCCATCTAGCTATATTAAAATATACATGGGCCCATTCCCCCCCGTAAGAGGGGTGGCTGAGCCAATAAACGCACATTCACCATGATCCATACATACCTCAACCACTCCTTTTAGCCTCTTGGGGATAATGTTGCCACATTTCCCTTTACCACCTTGCTCGGTCATCCACAAGGTTATTCTACAGTGAGGCATGAAAGCTGAAGATGGTTTACCCCAACCGCTTCATCACGTGGCAACTCCCTTCACACTCGTCCATCACAGATCACTGATCTAGCAGGTGTGAGAAATCCCTTTGACTTGAGACACCTATACACAATCTTTCTCCACTCAGTCATCTCTTGTATGCTCTCTTCCCTGCTCCAATGACATTCCCCATGCATTCAATGCCCTTTTCATGCCATCCATCCATCTGATTGTAGGTCCTCCTCTTGGCCTTACTCTAACCGCTTCTGCACTCCAAACACCTCCGGTAATTACTCGTCACTCATCCTTTCCATGTGTCCAAACTTACTCAATACTCTCTGATCTAATCTTACTGGCAAATTTCTTTCAACACCCGTTCTCTGCATGATCTCCTCATTCCTTACTCTATCTAATCTAACTACACCAATCATACTTCTCAAACACCTCATCTCCATTACATTCAATGTGTTCTTTTCAGTCTCTCTTACATTCCAAGTCTCTGCTCCAAACAATGCTGTCGGCACAATCATACCTTCTCTTTGCATTCATTCCTAAATACCTATTTCTCATCACACTTTTCAACCCATTTAGACATTTACTCGCTTCCTTCACTCTACGACTTACCTTCAATTTATCAGCTTTTATTGTTCTCAAAGCCAAACGTACCTCCTCTTTTGTTATTTCTCTATAGTTATCTTCACCAAACATTGCCTTTCTTCATTCATTTCCCTTGAAATACTGAGTCCATCTCTCTCTCACTTTTATTTCGTAAGCTAGAAATTACTCATCTGCTCCTTCAACACTTTTCTCCCTACCAGCCCCACCTTTCTGCACTTTTTTCACTTCCTTCATAAAAATCTTATTATTCCCTTCAAAATTCTCAGACAAGCATCTATCCCACCTTACATCCGTGTCTCTCTTTCCCTCCCTAACCACACGCTTCGCTGATCTCCTCTTTGCACTATATCTTACATATGCCTCTACATTAACTATCTGCAACCATACCTCATCCGTCTGCTGCTTTTCAGCCACTACTGCACTCACCTCCTCATTCCACCATTCACTACCCTCCCTTTTACTTCCACCTGTTAGTCTTTTTACACATGAATTCCTCCTCCTTGAAAAAACTTAGCATACCTACCTGAACTTATTTCTTATTACACTATTATTCCATCCAGACAATTATTTGTTTCCTTTACTCGGTAAGTCACCATTGAATCCATTCCTCTCTTCATTTCTTCATACAACTCCAGATACCTAATACCCTCCATTTCCTTAACAATCCCACCATTCATTCCCATATTCAATGTGGCACCCTCAACGTTCCTTGTACATCTCATAATATCGTATCTACCCAGAATCAATCTTAACTTCCTTCCTTTACACAACCATTCCAACCCAGATGCAAATTTTTCAGTTTTTCATATGCTCCTCCAAATCCACGAATGCACACAAAAAATCTCACTTTACCTAATACTTTTCTCACACCTACCTTACCACATACACTTGCCTCATACAGCCTCTTCCTCTCCTGAACCCAAAATATAATACTAATAATAATATTATTTGCCTAACCTACTGACGCCAACTATATGTTTATACCTGAACAAACAGAGAATCTTAACAAAGCTGCATCACACTCTGTCCATCTTCACCTCTTCTGCCTGTTGTTATGCAGAGAGAAATGAAATTTCAGGGACAATGGGATTGCCAGCCCTTAACTCCCTTATCCGTTAAATTTTCTCTAACTACATACAAGGAATACAAGTAAGGAATTGCTTCTCCCCAAACTCATAATGAGAAAGAAAACCTTACGAATTGTAAAAGTTGATATGTCATATAACTTACCACTTGGATGGGCATCAGTACCAGCATCACTGGCTTCACTTGTGAATGAGCTATTATCGGAAGAAGCTTCAGAACTAGTGTCCGTTCCTCCACCATCACTAAATGCATCTGCAGCATCAAAATACTCGGAAGCACTGAAGCATGAGCTACTCTCATAAGACAATGAAGTATGAAGTGACTTGTGAAGCTGACCAGAAAAAAGAAAAGAAAAGAGAAAGAATGAGAAACTACGATTATAATTTCTATAATTTACACTCACATTTTCTAAGGTACAGATATTGTGTATCAGGAAATAAGGACACCAGAATATTACCAATTCTGAAGCTGATGGAGGAACAGAAATTTCTGATAAGTCAGAATCTGCATGAATTCTCGCAAGACGTCCTCTCAGTTCCGCATTCTGCTGCAACGCCTAGAAACAAAGGGAATTCAAGATTAGAGAAATTTTTCAATCAAGAACTTCATACTATGGAAGAGAAGTCGGATTTTGTAAACATGAGTAACCTTCAGAACCCAATGTGAACTTAAATAACCCCATAAATGGTGAAAATCAACCTGTCAAGTAAATAAGAATAACCTGACACCATCCTAGGGTTACTCTTCTTCACAAGACCTAAGAAGTAAATATACTGTACTAGGCAATATTTTTCAGAGATGGTTTTATTGCTATGGAACCACAGTCTGTGGATATACATGAACATAGTTGCAAAGATAATCTTTTTTATTTTGGGTCACAGATAAATATGGTAACAACTGCAAAGAAAAACATAATTACGGTATTTAAGAGGCTTTCTACAAATACCTCGAATTGCTATGGCTAAAATATCAAGGCCCATCTATCTATATGCAAAACCCATAATCTTCCTCATTTGGGGGGTAGCTGAGTCAATGCAAAAAATCTGACTCTATGTGGGAGGAAAATGTAAAGGAAGGTATTCCCAATCACCTTGCTCCATCCAATAGTTGACTTTTGAGATACACACAGGAACATGGAGGAGATATAATTGCCTCTGCCAGGGGAAAGGTAAAAAAATTATATGAACTGTAAATAGGAGAAACAATATAAGAACATAGTAAAATTATTAACATAAGCAGGAAGAAGTTACACGGAAATAAACTATTATGGTCCAAAACCTTATAAAAAAACTCAGCCATATGAAAGTTTTAAGTCTGGAAATGTAGTGATTCTTATACAGCCTTCTTACGATATACTCTCTGGCATAACATGCAGTTACCTCATATATTCCGTGTGTAGCCAGTTACCAAAATAATCTAATTTAGCAAAAAACTAGCCAACAACTATTTCTCATCCATTTGTCAATTGAGCTTTGAGGATGTGATTAGTATCTCCAACATACCAAACAAGGCAGTTAAGATAAGTGACGATGCCAAACATACACTTTTAAATTTCCATATAATTGTATTGGCTATTTTGACAGCGTATGGATGGATACGATGCATTCTTATTAAACTGGAATATGTTTATAAATTTATGACAAGTAGATAGTCAAGACAAAATCTATGAACAAACTTCTTTAGGAATGGAACACTGTTATGGAAGGAGACAGACAATCGATAAATATATTCATTTATTCTATAATGAGACACTATATATCATTCACTGCTAAAGTTAGCGAGATGTACACAAAAGAATTAAAGATGGCAATGCATCTAATCTTCTACCACCTGTTTTCTGGAAAGTTACATCTAACTGTACCACAGCTTTGAGCATACCCATCTCCACTTTCTCTCCTCTCACTTCTCTCAAAATAGTTCCCAAAGGTGTTAATATGCTTTATCTGGTATCATTTCTGTTACCCCCTACTATCCCTGTCACCTTAGTTGACAAGATATAGAAACATAATGCTCCATCCCCTATTACTATCAATGCATGATACAAGAGGATGAAATTCTTTCCCCATTACTGCCATGGACAAGGCTATATGGATGTATGTTCTATATAAAAAACGAAAAGTAATACACAGCTGGTATAACTGAAAAGTAACTAAATAAACTGATAATGTAGTCAGATGTACGAATTTGAAAACCAGATATACAGCTTAAGTTGTTGAAATAATGTACTATAATAACTATAACTCACTACAGTATGTCCCTATGGAAAGCAATATTTATATTTTGTTTATAACATCCAGTCATGAGTGAGGAAAAAAGAATGCGGTTTGCCACTTTACACGTCACTATTAATCCCCATTATGGGTGGACACAGATACAGTGTTGGGGATTTAAAGCTGGATGCCCTTCCTAATGCCCCACGGTGGGCTCAATGCAAGTCTGTCACTTCCCTCGTCTATTGCGCAAACCTCTGTGCTATTGTGAGCCCTTCATGGAAAAAAAAAAAAAAAATTTCCCCTACTTATAAACTGACTAAATAGGGTTATGGCACCTCATGGCAAGCAATTACGCCTTCCCTGAATTCTTCTCATCAAAATAACTGTCAGAGAAGGTGAGAGTATGCAGGGCATATTGAAGTTCAGCGACCTCAAGTCCTATGTCGCAGATGTGGTTACTTTGATATGCTTAGAAGATATGAGGTCTTATTTCCAAAAAATAATATTAAAGGGAAAATGTAGATCTTTAAGATTAAGGATATCTTGCTTAGAATCATTTAACACTATGAAAATACCAATTATATAATAGTACAATAGGATCTAAATAGGCAACTTGTCAAACCAGTCTCTGTCAAATTAACATACACTCAGTTCGCTTTTTACGTGCGTTTAAAATACGCTAAATTGAAATAACGCCCCAAAAAAATAATAGTAAAAAAATGCGAAATACACGAATAACGCCTGCCCAAAAAATTCGAAAAAAAAAATTCATTTAGTAAATGATCGACTGCCTCGGAGGCACTTTTCCTCCATGCTGCCATGTGCTTCAGTCTCTCTTTACCCAACATACTGCGTAGATATATTGCTTGTTCTAACTGTGTTTATGTTAAGGTTTGTATATCGTCAGGGAAAAAGCGTGCGAGAGCATATCAGCTGATACGGAGGCGGCAAAACGTTTGCAGATAGAGGTTCATTCTCCCGCATCCTCCTCCTCTTCTACCACTTAATGCGATCGGATATTATGGAGAAAATGGAAAAAATGCTAAGTACGTGGATGAGTATTAAGAACAAACAGCAAAAAAAAACTTGCCATATAATATCGTCAGGGAAAAAGCGTGCGAGAGTGCATCAGCTGATACGGAGGCAGCAAAACGTTTGCAGATAGAGATTCGTTCTCCCGCATCCTCCACCTCTTCTACCGCTTAAGTTATGAGCTTACCGCTACCATGCACGCAGCAGTGTATGCTTGTTGCCCACCGCATAATAGAGTATGTTAATTTGCTTGCTGTACAGTAAATCTGAATATCTTTTCAATAACAATAGCTACAGTACAGGTCTTTCTGTTTTGCTATGTACTTGTAAAATATGTTTTACTTATCTTATATCTTTGGCATAGTGTGTCTATGTACGGTTGTGAAACGTATCTATGCCCATTATCATTGTTTCTTATGGAAAATGACTTGTTACATTATGCAATGTTTACATTACACGTCACTTCTGAGAACCTGTCCACGTTATTCCAAGAACTGGGTGTGCTTATATGTCATTTTGCGTAAATCTGTACAAATTTACACGATATCCTTTGCTGCTTAGTGACATTTATCATCATATAATCATTTCTCCAAAAGTACATTCAAACTGACAAGCTGGAGTACAGCAATCGAGTATAGCACACAAAACCAAGTAATGAAACATTTAAATTATATATATCAACAATCCATAGTAAACCACACAAACGCAAGGCCCAGTTCCGGAACTAAGCCCTAATAAGGCTTGATCTTTTACATGATACATGGGATTCATAAATGTGATTAAGTGAATGATCATGCCTTACACAGAAGAAGAAAAATATAATTTCATTACAAAATGCTTTTTTGATGTTGTGACTCTACAGAAAGAAAGCAATGCATAAAAATCTCTATACACAAAATTTAATAAAATAAATCACCTGGTTTAGAGAGTTCCTTAGTGAGGCAATGATAGCTGTCGTGTTGTGTGACGAAAGGAAATTAGATTCCGATTCCAAGGCCTGACGCAGCTTTTCACGTTCGTTCTGAACTCCTCGCAGAACTTGAAATATCTGACTTACAACTGAAAGTATTAAAGGTCCTTACTATAAACTGATGGAACAAAGCCTGCTGCTTCGCTTATGAAAAGTTAATTTACATTACAATCAGGTAGAAAGGTAAATATAAAACACTACACTAAAACATTCATGAATGTTTTCTTAAATGCCATTTGAAGTGTCACTATTAATCTCCAAGCTAATGGGGATGGACAGATATAGGTTGGAGATGGAGAATATATACTGGATGCCTTCCCTAACACCCTGAAGTGGGCTCAAACGCGGGTTTGTTGCTTTCTAAGGTAAGTGATCTAACCACTGTGCTGCCGCACAGACTTTGAATTCTGTACAATCTTTACACAGACTGTTGAAATAATAGACTACCTTCAATATAAACAGTGAGATGTATAACAAATTCTTTACAACTGAAAAATATAAAACTTCTTTTCAGCATATTAACTTTGAAAGCAAATTTAGCAATTAGACCTCAACCAATAATCTATCAATGCTACATAATAAAGAGTATAACAGGATTTAATACACAAATGCTTCTATAATTGATCAATTATACGAATATAGTACAGTATTTACAAAAAATTCATACACAATTATTTCATATGCACTACAGAAACGTCTTTTCATAAGAAAATATATCATACTGGTCTAGTCTGGAGTTTAATGACGGTTAAATACGTCTGGTATAGCAATCATATGATCTATATACACACATAAACAATTGTCAAAATCCCCTTGTAAGGGGGGTACAGTCAATACACACACAATCGAGAAAAACTTATATATATCAATCACTCCTCTCAGCTCCTTGGGGGTAAATAACTACATTCTAGAGAAATTCTACTGAGGAAAGTGAACTGCCCGAAGGCTTAGACTATGAATGCTCAAATGGTGTCAATCAAAGTGTCATATCTTCATCATGACAACCTGTGCAAAGTCAGAAATTAATAAAACATTTTCCAGAATGAAAATGCTTTTTAAGTCTATTGATATTATTTGTGAATTATTCAGTACTGTGAACTGCTAGCACTTGCACTTATCATCATACATTAAACCACTCCACTGTGCATTTTTTATATGGCTGTAAAAAGTTATAATGAACACTGCATAAGAGTGTAACAGTATATACCCAATATATATAATATGTCCTTCTAAGGGGGTGGCCAAGTCAAAGTTCACGCATGCAGCAGAGTAGCAATAGCACTGGAGCTTGGCTATATAACTACCGAATAGTCAGGGCCCAATCCCCCTCTCCAATCACGTGAACCCAGTGACCTCCTGGCAATGGTTGAATAATCATGTAGACCTATAGAAAATCACTTACCCCCAAATAAGTTGCCCTATTTAATTAGTTATGAAATGACAGTAAATGCTAATTCAACTCATAGCAAATATATAGCCACAATGTCACAATGAAGAGATTGACGCAATATACAAACCTTCCTTTGCTAAAACTGTAAAGTCTTCCCTGGAGGTGCTCTCCATGGACAACGTTATTTGAGGAGGATTGGAGAGAGAACTCTGCGATGTCGGAGATGGCGTGTTTGGCTGCTGATTACCTGCAGCTATAGCAGATGCATTGTCCGTATAACTATGTGGTCTTGAAACAGAAGGATGCCAATGGGTATTGTGGAGTGCTAAAGTTGGATTACTACTACTTAGAGGACGAAGTTCGCAAAGATTTCCATCCACTTGCTGCACAATAAAAATAAATAAATAACTACAGATTTCAAACACACCAAAGGCATGATAAAATTTGATATATATAACATATGTTAATACACATTAATTCATCCATATAATAAAAGTAGTAATTTTCCTATAAAGGTAGATGCAATTAACTTTCACTTATAAATAATTTAAGTACTGGATATTAAGCACTGTGGTCACAGTGGCCACAATACTTAATATCCAGTACTTTGATTCGTCAGGTCGAGGGTTTGCAGCCCACCACAGGCCGAAGATAGAATAGGCATGAACTCAGGTTACCAGGCACACCTTTGCAAAAAAGCACGTCCTAGCCCTAAGTAGAAAAGGGAGCCTGTGACATAAAACTGATCACTGGATATTAAGTGTTGAGGATGAATTTGTTCAGTAAGGTGGTTCCAAATGGAGACGAATTAGAAAATCTGACAGTGTGGAAAGCAGAAAAGCTTAATGGAAAGAGTGTAACAATGAGCTTTTTCTGGCTTGTTATCCGACAATGGAGGATTTAAGAAAATTTAGATGTCAGGTTTGCAGATATTTGAACTAGATGTAAACCAAGAAGAGACAAAGGACTGGGATGTGTAACACCATATCAAAGAGATGGTGTCACATCTCTTTGATTATGGAATGTAAAAGACAAAATGAGGTGGTATGAAGTGATGTGCCACTTACTATAAATAAAATCACAGAGAATAATCAAGCCATCATAAAAAAGGTAGTGGAAACTAGGGAAATTTGAGTCCTGGTTGTGGAATCAAAGCACAGACACCAGTTTGATTCTCTCTACTACATAAGATATGTATAAGGGTGTCTGAACAAAAAGTTATTCTTCTTTACAGAGACCTAACTTCTAAGATTTCGGCCTGAAGTATTATCAGAATACTCCTGTGTGCCTTCACTCACTGCAAGAGGAAAATACAGGGGGGAGAAGTTTCCATGGCTATAGCTTCTGGTGAATGTGTGCCTTGACTTGGCCACTCCCCTTACAAGGGCTTAGCACCATTGCATAGTATATATATGTATGTTTCTTCCTTTGGTTCTGGCAACCTTGTTGACCCTGGCAGGTAGAGCCAAATGTTTGAGAAAATTTATCCCTTCATCAGTCCTAAAGGGACTAAGAAACTCCAAGCAGACTTACGTAGGCTGGGGGAATGGTATGAGACATGGCAAATGCCATTTAGCTTGGAGAAATGCAAAGTAATGTATGCTGGCCATGCATATCCAGGGACAAACTATTCACTCCAGGGTAAACTCTCAAGAGAATTGTTCTGGAAAAGGACTTACACGTACTAATAAGCACAGACCTGAAATTTTCAAGCAGTACATAGTATTGGAAACAAAACCCCAAAAAATTTTAGGCTATATTCGAAGGCAGCTCAACTAAAGGAATAGAGATTATTCTTACATTATATAATTCAGTACTATGGCCACTTTTGAAATATGCTGTGCAGTTTTGATCACCTACCCTTAGGAAAGACACTGACTTAAACGAGTTCAGGCAAGGGCTGCAAAACTCGTCCCATTCATCAGGAGGCATAGTTATCAATATCAACTTTAAGACTTTGGCACAATTCTCATTAGAAACTCGCAGACTGAGAAGTCAGCTCATGAAGTCTTAAAAAACTGAAAGGGTTTGACAAAGCTGACCAAAAAAATAATTGTTCAGTCTGATTACAAATTCAACTCTTAGCAATGGCTGAAAGTTAGATATGAAGAGGTTTAACACCAGCCTGTGTGAAAATTTTTTCATGTACAAGATTTGCTCCACCTGGAATCAACTTTAAGAGAGTCCTGTTGATAGCACTACATTAGAGCAGTTCAAAAGATATCTAGACAGAATCCCGAACACACTAGGATGAGTGTATACATGGCATGTATTACTAAGAAAATATGCAGTAGCTCCTTGGTATGGACCACATGGCCCTTGTAACTCTTTATTTTCTTATAGCTTTTACAGTATATAATTGTTTCTACTGCAAAAGCTGATCTCTAATAAATTAGGTTTTCTCTCATTCCAATATTTGTAGAACCGAAGAGCATTTGATATTTAGCACATTTCTATATATTCAAAATGCATACAAACTGTGTCAAAAAGTGCATTTATCTTTGCATTTAAAAATAGTGTGCTGTTAGGCTAGATTCATATGCAGTGATTATGGATAGGAAAATAAGCTATGTAGTTCTTGGAATAATTTAAATTTTAAGAGCAAGGGGACTGGGAATCCTCATCTCTGTATTTTCTTCCCCCAAAGAGTCAAGTTTTTTCTTTAAGTCAGCCACCTCTTTTATAAGGAAGATTATGGCTTTTGCATAGAGTTTTAATTTTAGAGATAAAATACTCACAAGGGATGGCATAACAGCATCAACCTGGTCAGGGCCACCTTTGCCTGGACTTGGGGAGAGAGGCATATCACCCCCTGTAGATTTGTTTGACTTATGTTTGCGTAGGCGAAATTTTCTTCTTGACTTTGTTGACGGAGTTGTTGGTTCCCCATGCTAAAATTAATAAAAGGAAACAGCATTTCCATTAGATTACACAGAGATGGCTGTGATAAACCTCTACTCAAGCTTTGTAAAAGTTATTAGGTGATAATTATCTTAAGGAAAAGAATTAAATATCATACCACAAATCTTAATACAAAACAGCATTTTCTAACATTATGTCATGTCAACCTAATGCTAGATGAGTGGCAACAATAATGAGATATAAAGTTGAAGGGTGCCACTGTATCTTGGTTACCATTTCATGTCACTACTATTAATCCCAAATCATATGGAGGTGTACACAAACACTCTGGGGCTGGAGAATCAAAGTTGGATGCCCAACCTATTCCCCTGCAGTGGGCACTGCCAGGTTTGTCACTTCACGAGTTAAGTGTTATAACCACTACACTACTGAGGTCCCAATCATAAGCTTTGTGGCAGGAAAAGAAATTCAAGAAGGAAGAGCTACATCGATTATATGCCTACAACACATAAAGAATAAGTGGGAAGATATTTGGATCTTGTAAAAAAGGGTACTCCAAGAACGCTTTGGGGTTGTTCATACTTATAAGGTAAGTAACCTAACGTAATCTAACTATTCACAGGGTAATCTAACTCTGTAAGGGGTTCTGAGGGTTACTCATCTTTACGACATCCAGATAAGCTTATTTCCTAACATCATGGAAATACTATTCAGTAAGTTCCCTTAAGACACAAAGCGTATTACGGTAGAAGTCATTCTCTCAATAAAGAATAAACAGTTAAATGTCAAAGACAGTTTTTACCCAAATCTAGATCAGTAGATTTTCAAGTTAATGAAATTCGTGCAAAATGAAACCCAACTGTATATACACCCAAAGGAAATCCTTCAACATGTATTGTGTCTCTTTCATCCACCTTTATATATAAATAATTACATATACATATGCCTCATTCCCCCATGTAAGGGGGGTGGCTGTGCAAAGAAATGCGCATTCACCACTATCCACACATACCTCAACCACTCCTCTCACTCTTTGGGGATAAAGGGTTGATGCATCTCCCCCCCCCTTCCACCCTGCTTGGGTCACCCTCACAGTAGGTGGGCAATAATAAGTACTTAACAAAAAATTTCAGCAAAGCTTGGACAATTATTATCTTCAACGATAATACACGCAACCTACACTAACATCATCTTGATGTTCAATGCTGTTAAGAAGATAAGCCAACTGCTGCACATGCTGCTGAGTGGTTGTTATATCCTTTGTCAATATATCAAGTCCTGAGCTATCCACAAGCCAGGCTCGTAAAGTGCCAGCACCTGAAAAAACAATTGTAATCAAGTCATATGTAGCAAGGAAATAGCCAATCAAGTATATTAGTTATATATCTATCTAATATATCAGTTAACTGACTGATAAGCAAGAGAACAATTCTATTAAAACTAACTATGAATTCATAAATTTACATCTATCTGATTGATCTTCTTACTCTTGAATTTCACACACAATTCAGCAAAACTGGAAATTACTTCAATAGTGCATAGTGGTAAGAAAAGCAAAATCCCTACTGAAGTATATCCATTTAACCATACTGAAAGACCCAAAACTGTTATCTACCCAAAGGATAAAGTGCATAAAAAAGATTAAATATGGCATAGTAGTAGAAGAAAAAAGATTATTTATACATATACATTACAGCATCAATCGATACACTGAGTATAATGACATAATTTCATATATTCTAAACTGCCCCAATCAATATCACAAACCTGCTGCAGCTCCAGTTAAAGTTGTTGAAGTATTAGTTTTTCCATCACGATTTAAAGTGTTAGGATGTGACCCTGGCAAAGACCCTGGTAAGGAACTCCGTCCGCTGGATAACACAGGATCTATATAAGGTAAAATGAACTTTTAAATTACAAAACTTCAGTAAAAGAATAAACAAAAGTGTATCAAACAGTAACCATAACAAACTGTAACTAAATTATTTTTCAATTTTATCCTAAGTAAAACACCAAGAAGAAACTCATACTCAATTTAAAAATAAAAAACTAGAAAGAGAAAACTCTTATTTCCATGTTAGAAAATATATAAACAATATATCTGAGGTAATGGTGGTAGTGTAATGGTTAAAGTGCTCAACCCAGCAAGTGACAAACCAGTGTTCGAGCCCACTGCATATGGGGCAATAGGAAGGGCATCAACCCTTATTTCCCTAGCTCCAACCTGTCTAAGTCCACCCCCAAAAGAAATGGGGATTAATAGACACAAAATAACAAACAAAGACATCATACAACAAATCTGATTCATACAAAGATTTTATGATATGAAAATATGCAAATACAGTATATATATATATATATATATATATATATATATATATATATATATATATATATATATATATATATATATATATATATATATATATATATATAATTTTTTTTTTTTTTTTTTATGCCACATAAAAATACACATAAAAAACTGCAATCTTAGTGACAGAACAATGATATATATGAAAGTGAATTATTTCTTTTAAACGTTTTAAAAGTGATTTTTTGCTTTCTATACCACTTTCTATTAATTTCACATTTTTACTGAACAAATGTAAATACAAAATCTTTTTTCCAGTGATCAGCATAAAAATATATAAAGAAAATGCAATGGCAGTAATATTGCTGTGTAATATTTCGAAAAGTTAATTATTTCTTTTGAAAGCTATACAGAAGTGAATACGTTTTATTTTCAACTACAGTACTTGCTAAAAAGCTTTTATATAAAACTTTTGAAAAAAAAAATATATATATATATATATATTAGGTTTCTAAATAATTTTAACAAAACGTAATGCTAGTGAGAGCACAGGTATGCATGCTTACTAGTAAAATGATGCCTACTTAGCTCCTTTCATTACTTTATCTAGCGGTGCGCTGCTACTACTACTACTACTACTAGTGTCATCAATATCATTTGTCTGGCAGTGCGCTATTGCATGACTTTATATATTCCTATACTGATTATTTTGGTAAGGGAAGCCATATCACTATATTACAGTATTTATATATAGTGGTGACCCCAACCCACAAACAAAATTTTGACCCCAACCCACAAACAAAATCCAACTCAAGAACACACGTGTTGGCCAAGCCACCATGTGTCCCACTCGCCTGCTCTCGGTTCTGCGTTGGTGCCCGTGCTGTATGGTTTGTTCATGATCTGTTCATAGTTTTTGCTTTATTTTCCATCGTTTTACTTTTCATATAGCTCTTATTATGGCTCCTAAGAAAGTTAAAAGTGTTTGTGATATTGGGGGACTTTCCTTCCAAAAATTAGTCCACCTCCTCCTCCTCCACCACCATCCACGTATGCCAGCAACAATCACGCACAAAGGTAAATACAGCACTGTTTCTTATCTACATTATTGTTTTTTGCCTAAAGAGTGTACTCTTTCCAACTGTATTTGTTATTAGTGGGAGAATGTAGCAACTTTTCTAAGAGTTGGACTTGGCTATTTTATACTGGGTATCAACTAGTGTATACTGTATACCTGAATATGTACATATTTTACTTTAATAGATTAGAATTCCTTTCTATTATTAATGCAATTTTTCTTTTAGAGATGAAAAACATTTAACCTGTATTATATTTCATGTTTTTAGTGACTAAAAAATTTTAAAATTAATATTTATTGTGACCAGGAATGGATTAATTGAATTTTACATGCTTTTCAATAGGAAAAATAAATCCAACCCAAGAACAGTTTTTGGGAACGGATTAAGTTCACGGGTTGGGGTCACCACTGTACTACATTCAGGAAGCAAAACTCTGTTGAGGGGGTGACAAATATATTTGTTTTGAATTGTTTTATTTTTATCAAAATACTCCGCACTGTGTAGCGGGCACATAAAAAGAATAGCTCCAACGCATTCCCTGCATGTCATAAGAGGCGACTAAAAGGGACGGGGTGAGGGGACTGGGAATCCCCTCCCTTGTAGAAATTCCTCAGAGACAACAAGGAATGTTGTGTTATTTTGCTTGTTCTTTGTTGTCGGCTATCCCCCAAAATGGGGGAAAATGGCAAGGTAAATATAAAAAATATAACAATATAACTCCGCACTGAAGTGTAATTTATAGTTTTGATACGTCGCAGGTAAAGGGTTAATACAAGAAATAGGACCCTGCATTAATGCTCCAACTTGGATCAAAGTATCTTTTCTTTTGAACCTGTGTCATTAAGAAAGTGCATATGAAAAAGCAAATAAACACTCAATTTTCCCATAATCACTCTTGAGGAGATTAATTAATGGCACACAGGGAGATCCACAGAATAGTGTAATGGAAACATAAGCAAACTATTTTAAGAGAAGAGAATATGTTAAAATCACAGTTCAAAGTTCTTAAGGCAGAAAAAGCTTCCTACTTTAAGAACACAAAATATGAAGAAAGCACTGCTCCAAAAGGAGAGAAACTATGGGAAATATTATAATTAAAACTACTAAGACTAGTGTTTGAGCTGGGAACAGGACAAAACTCAATAAAAATTGCAACTTGAAAGGAATCCCTCCAAATGTAGGGTCAAACTTAAAACCATATACAGTAATATTATAAAGCAAAGCTATACACGTCGGAGTCTTATATTAGCAAATGTGTTAAGAAGTAAATGGTAAATCCCCTTGTGATTAAAAAGGTTCTACTAGACAAACAACATATGCTTGAAAAATTTGCAAAATGGAGTGAGACACTATAAGTACACAGGAAGAGCCCTCAAAGTATAGTCTTAAAATCAAAGTTGGAAAATCATTGTGAAAAAAATTCTTTCAAGTAAAGAAATATATGAAATGTAGCTTATGGTGTTAGAGATGTTAGAAACACAATACAAAAACATACACATAATATTACTAGTCTAGGGTATGAGTGCCATTTTTAGTGGAACTATTAATCCTCATTCAAATTATGGTAGACACAGACAGGTTGCAGCCGGGGGATTAGGGATGGATGCCCAGCAGTGGGATCAAACAATGGTTTGCTACTTCTAGTCATGTGGGGTAAAAACCAAGAAGTTCCTGTGTGCCTTAATACCCTCTACTATGCAAGCAAATATGCAGCTGACAATATTCTATTTCCTTTCCTTTTAACACAATGCTAAAGGCAAACCAAATGAAGAGACAGAAGGGCTTCATCATACCCTAACCATCCTCACACCTTCCAACATATGTTGTGGCAAAGAAAAACTCAGGGAAGATGGTACTGTCAGCTCCTTTATTTCTTTAGGTTATATCATTAAAATACGCACAGTTTTATGTCACAACTAGTTCCAATTCGAATGGGGGTGAAGAAACATATCGGATCTGGGGAAATAAGGCTGGATAGCCTTCCTAAGCCTTGCAGTAGGAATGAACATCGGTTTGTCATATATAGAGAATAAGAGGGACGTCAAAACTTCTTTACCAGTTGGAGATTCATCAGAAGGAGAAGCTGGAGATGCTAACTTAGGCTGATCTTTGCTATACAGGATCTGATGCTGCTTATGAAGTCTATGCTGTTTCAACTGCTCAACCCACTGCAGATAAACTTCCCTTGATTTACACTAAAAACAAAGATAATATTAAAATCACCATCAGAGAAATTAAACTGCATATACAGTATTTTCGTAGATTTATCAATTTTCACATATAAATAAGTTCAAACTCGTACACAGAGGTATCTATAACTTTATGCATATTAGTACTGTTCTTTATAAGTAAAGAGCATTAACTCTCTGGGAAAATCACTCAACTCAGGAAGTGATAGACCAGCGACAGAGGTGTTTGAAAGGGAATCCAGCCTATATTCTCTGGCAGAGTCCTCCCCGATAATGGGGATTTATAATGACACATAAAACGGCAAACAAACTTCTTCTTCTTCTTCGTCTACATCTTTTCCCACTCTTATGTGGGGTCGATGTTTCTGGCCAGTTTTCTCCATTTGTTTCTGTCCCATACCTCATCACCCAACAAACCTTTAGACCTCAAACAAACAGTCTGCCTAGAGTAACTAGCAATTTTGCAATATCTGCAAAACTGAAATAACTACACAATTTCAATTTAAATTTAAAACCAAAGATAAAATGACTAAACATACTATACCTTTAGATGAAATATTAAAGTATCAGCATCAATGTCAATTCTTCTTCTTCTTGCTTTTGTTGAAATGACAGACATTCCTATATCCATCTTGCCGAGTATCTTGCCCCTGGCCAAATCTGCCACAGATTTGGCATATGTAAGGATGCTCTTCTCTAATACAAAATATCTCTGTTGGATAGAGAAATTATATGTTACAATATATAAATATACAATTGCCGCAAATCCCTTGTAAGGGGGTGGCTGAGTCAAAGCACACATTCACCAGAGGCAAAATATGCCTTCAACATAACTTCTCTGATATTCTTTTAAGCCAGAGTGTTTGTCATTATGAGATGCTATATCCCCGAGCTCATAAAGCTGGGTACTACTGTCACAAAAAACTCTGGAGAGTGATCTTAGGTATGGCAATTCCATCCTCTCTATTTTTTTTGTTACGGAGCAAATAATGGAAGGGGTGAGGGTAAGCAGGGAATGCTGAAGCCCTCTTGCCTCTTTCTTCTTGTTCTGGTGTGGCCATAGTGATGGCTACAACATGGTACGGCATCGTGTTAGGGAAGAAATATTGAAATATTGTTAACACATCGTTTATTATCCCTTCACATCTGACAAGTCATTACACTCTCCATCTCTGTTTCTCTTTACTTTATGTATTCTTCGTGCCGAGGCCCGATGAGGGCAGTTTTATTTTCTATATTTTTTTGGCCCGTCCTGGTGTTAAAAAAAAAAAAAAAAAAAAAAAAAAAAGCGAGAGAGAGAGAGAGAAAAAAAATATAGTAACTCTTTATACAGTTTATAGCCAACATACCTTGTGCCATCCTTTGAGAGGCCATTTCCTTCGTTTAAGTAGAAATCCTTCAAATTTTCTTGGAACCAGATCGAACCTTTGCCCTTCCTTCAAACCTTCAAGAATTTCCCATTCTCCTTTCTTGCTCGCTATTATAGATTAAGAAAAATTAAATATTGTACACTGAAGGACACATATTTACTTTTAAAAATTGTTAAAATTTTGGAGACCATATTAAACACAAGTGCAATGGGGATCGCAGTAGAGCAGTAGTTAGAGGGCTCAACTCAGGAAGTGACAAACCCATGTCATAGCCCATAGCAGGGCTTTCGAAAGGGTATCCAGCCATAATTTCTAAGATTCAATCTGCCTGTGTCCACTCCTATTTGAATGTGGATAAACAGTTACACACTACACAAAAATACAGTAATAATCATGCACACTGTATTATAAATGATGCAGAAAACTTAATAGTGAGTTGTTGCAGAAAGTTAAGACCCCTTACTTTTGAAAGCAACTATTACTATGGATTTGTGACTATTTTCAAACTAGTGTTATCATTATTAATTTATTTCAATACGTACATAATTGGGATTAAGACATGAGTTACTAAGACCTTTCATACAGAATGTCATTGATAGAAGTATTTTTTTTATAATGAGTTGAAGAACTACAGAACAGGCATATGTAGGTCTATTCTTTAGTTTCTTGTGCTAGTAAATAAGAATAGTCAACTTTCATGTTCTGTAGTTCTTGTCCACTTACCCTGTTGGTCACCCAATCAGGAGCTTAGTGGCCTATAATTTGATTTACCATGCCAGAGGGGCTTTAGTTTGCCAATTTACATTATTGAGAGGGATAACAGTATCATCTGTCATTTTCATGCCCATGTCAAATCAGCATCCATTATGTGTAAATAAGTGGATACGGCACGACTTTGGTAAAAACCATCTAAACTCCGAGCTTGGAAATAAGAATAAGCACAAATATGCCAGTTCTAAAGTTCTGCATGAAATATTCTATATTTAAACGATTAGCTCTGAAATAAGCAGAAATACTCTTGGATAAGTCCAAGCTCTCTAAAACTCACATAATCTTACTAATCCCACAAGCACCTCATGGTGTACTCACTGAGCATGTTAAGCTGACAGGAGCTATTAACTAGGGATGCCACAACCCGCTCTATCTTTTCTTAAGTGGTCCCGTAGCAGATGTTATATGAACCATAAATGGGTGTCCACCTTGAAACAGACTGGGAGAGAGCCTGGCACTGATCAATCGAGATACAAGGGATATTAGCAACAATTAAACAATTAGTCCCCATTCAAATGGGGGTTGACATAAACATGCTGGTCCAGAGAGATTAAGGTTGGATGACATTCTCAATGCCTGGAGGTGGGATTGACCAAGCGTTAGTAGCTTCCCAACTTGTAGCCTCTACTACTGAGCTACCATGGCCCCATGCAAAGGATATTACTCACTTATAAATAAATTCTTAAAAGCATCTTCACTTACTTGGCTTATGAGAACTATTTGGAGATCGTCCAGCTTCTTGTGACTCGGCTGATAAACTGTTTGTATCAATGCTCTGGTCCTGAATTAAGAGAGTGGAAAGTAAGTTAACTAAGATAACCAGTCAAAATAAAATAGTATTTTGCTTCTTTATCCAGGCAGTGGGGGAAAAAATACCTCACTCATATTCACTGTTAGTTGTACAAGCTGACTTAAGAGGATTAGGAGGGAGAAACCTTGGCAAGACCGTCTTCCATGAAGCTTTTTCCTTACAACAATTTTTTTTTCCGAGCTGTGACAACACTGCTGCTCTCAGAAGGAAGTGTCATAATGGAAATAATATTCTACTTCATTATAATAATGACAGTAACTTGAAGTTAAATAAAATGAGAGAGAGAGAGAGAGAGAGAGAGAGAGAGAGAGAGAGAGAGAGAGAGAGAGAGAGAGAGAGAGAGAGAGAGAGAGAGGAGAGAGGAGAGGAGAGAGAGAGAGAGAGAGAGAGAGAGAGAGAGAGAGAGAGAGAGAGAGAGAGAGAGAGAGAGAGAGAGAGAGAGAGAGAGAGAGAGAGAGAGAGAGAGAGAGAGAGAGAGAGAGAGAGAGAGAGCACTGTTTGATCGAACGTTTCTTTTTTCCCTCAAATTTCGATTAACTTTTTATCATCTTTTTCTCCTTATCACATTAAAGAGATTCCATGATACTCTATGGCATCCAAAGTCACTGATGCTATGGCTTGCTCTATTCCATACATACATATACAATGGCCACAATTCCTCCGTGTAAGAGAGGTAGGTGGCCAAGTCAATGCCCAAGCATTCACTAGAATACAAATATTCCTCAATTATTCATGTCCTTTGGAATAAAGGGTTGCCACAATTCCCCCACAACTCTGCTTAAGTCATCCACAGGGTAAGTGGGTAAGGATTTAATCATACTTCTTTTCCTATCAGTATTATTGTTGATTTTCTAAGTTTTCTTTTCAATTTTTTTTCTGATATTTCTACTAACATGCCTCTCGCTGTTTAAGCCTGGTTCCTTATACATAGCCTTAAAGAAGGAACAAGCAGATACAGGAAGTCTCGGCTGTTAGTCAATTTGAACTATGAAAATGCAGCTAATAACGAAACGATGAACAATCAAACTATTTTCCCACTAGAATTAATGTAAATAGGGTCTAATAGAGACCGGTCATGCTACATCTATGTATTATTTTGATTAAAAAGCACTATAAAATAAAAACTTGTACATAAACATAAATTAGAAATAGCAATAGAGAAAAAGACAACTAAAATGAAATGAGTTAATAACATAATTAAAGAAAACACCTAGTCGACTACAGCGATGCTTCAGCATACATAGGCAGCAGACAATGGTTGGGGGAGAGGGGGTAGCTTAGAGGTGGAGAGGGATGGAGGAGTGTAGGAGATCGATGGGGCAAAGAAGACTAATGGTGAGGAGGGATTATCAATCTGTAGACTCTTGAAGAGTGAGTATTTTTGTTTGTGTCTTCTTTTTGCCTGTTTCTGGTACAGAATTTTATGATAAGGATTCTTTGTTTTACTGAGAACAGTTTGAGCTCGGTCAGGAAAACAGTCAGTTTCTAAAAAGTAATTTAGGCTTGAGTAGATTAAGTCCAAAGACCCTTTAATTCCATCTGCAGTCAGCCTACAATCTTTCTGCTTCGTCTTGCTCTCTGAACTCTTGGTTTGATGAAGGTGCGTTGAGTGATGCATGCAGTTCACCAACACTGTCCACGTCAATTTCATCAAAGCCATGATTATTGGCAAGTTGTAAGATTTCTTTTTGCACTGCTTGTTCCATCTCTGAAAATCCTTCAAAAGAAATGAATGGTCTTGCATAACATAATATTCCAGGCTGCATTCATTAAGTGGGTAGGAACATCATTTCAAGCCTCTTCCATTCTGTAAATAGCTTTCAAAATAACAAAATTCTTCCAAAACTAATCATTGTCATGGATCAGTTTCTTGAATGTTCTCTGAAGGTATGGACTTTAATGGTAGCAATTACATTCTTATCAACTGACTGCATAACAGAAATGTGTTGGGAGGCATCCAAACAACTCTGATGTTAGGGCTTCAAAGGCAATCTTATGGGAAATGACATTATCTAGCAACAACAAAATCTTAATATCTAGTTATTTCCATTGTAGTCTTTTTCTATTTTAGGCACAAAATACTTCACAAACCACACACAAAAAGTAGCACTTGTTATCCAAGCTTACTTATATGTTCTTCCAAAGCACTGGTAAAAGAGACTTAACAACGTTTTTCAAGTTCCTAGGATTAGCACTGCAATAAATCAAACAAAGTTTGAGTGTTTTGTCACCACTGCCATTGCCTCCTACAAGTAAAGTTACTCTGTCTTTCAACATTTTATCCCCACGAGGGATTTTTTCTTATGGGCAATGTACATGCAGGACATAATCCTCTTGAAATAAAGCTCCATTTCGTCTACATTAAATATCTGACAAAGATCAGAGCTTTCTTCTTCAAGAATATCCAAGATTTTTTCAGTCGTCAGGAAAAATTCTGCTACCTCAATGTCAGCGTTTGCATGCAGCCTCACCTTGAACTTAATTATTTTTAAGGCCATGACGTTTCTGAAAATGGTGGAACTATGTACGTGTAGCCTTTAAGGTTTTCTCCTCTCCTTACCTCTGCTCCTCCTCCACTATCTCCCACTTAAAAGTTTTGTAAAGATTCAGAGCCTTCTCCTGTACAATGGCTAATGTCATAGTGTTGCAGCTATTTAAATCTTCAATCCAAGCTATGAGAAGTCTTCCAATTTCACCATCCAATTACTCTGAGCAATTTCTTGAACTTCAGAATGCTGTGGCAGCAGTTAAGATTTTTTTCAAAAGCTTCTCCATTTTTATTAATGCTACGAATAGTTGTGGAGGACACACACAAAGTGTGCAATATCAACAGCTCATTCTTTTTTTTAACTTCAATGAATTATGTCTATCTTTTTCTCAAGCTCTAACACAACATGTTTACGAATAACACTACCTTTATCAGAGAGGACTGTAAATATTACACAAGGATCCAGGACCCACTGTTCCAGTTATCCTCGTTGAAGAGAGTGATAGAGAGAATCTTCTTTCAAAGACGAAGATCAGGAGGTTACTCTTCCATAGAGGTCCAAACATCTTTTTCCAGAAAAGTGTGTTTAGCTAAGATTTCTCTGTACTTGCTATGCCTTGGTGCTTTTCCAAGGTTTGACAAAAATTAAATAGCAGTGAAGAAATCTGGATATTTCATATGTCGGAGAATCATCAGTGTGGCACACCAAGTTCAAAACAATATTTGATTAATACACTTTCCTGGAAAAGTGTCTTCAGCTCATATTCCAAGACAAGAGAGACTTCATTGTTAAAGACATTTCTTGAGAAGAGGGCTATTAACTCTATGGGAGAAGTAGCTCTCTATCACTGTTTTTAACAGGTTTATCTGAAACAAAGGGTCCTGGAACATTGTGTAATAATTGCAGTCCACTGGTGCTTAACCAACACATATACAGGACTGTACTTACAAAATATCAACTTATGAACATAATAAAATTAATTAATACTGTATAGTATACTGTGCTTTGTTTTATGTAGTAGTTAACTGTCTTTAGCCTAAGTTCTGTACAGTAGTGCATATGTATTAAGTGTACAGGACTTTTCTTTAAATAAACACAACTTATGAACAATTGTACTTATGAACTGATTTCTGGAACCTAACTCGTTCATAAGTTGGAGTGTGTCTGTAGAATCTCATATTAATAAATAGACCCAAAGAAAATTACGTAATTCATGATTCTACAAGAATGATGATATCAAGACAACCTCCACCTGACTTATAGTTTTAAGATGAGAGCAATTTGTTCACATTAATATATTAATAATAATTATAACAATAACAATGTTAATAATAATAATAATAATTTCAAAATAAAATATGACGCAACTAATAGCTCTATGCGGGAAACAACGCTAATCATACTAGGTACACCACCTGATGTTGTTCTTCAAGACGAAAGTACCATTTTATATGTAACAATTTATACCCATCCAAATGGGGGTGGATACAGATATGTTGGAGCATGGGATTATAGATGGATGCCCTTTCTAAAGCATCATGGTGGGCTTGATTTTGTTTCAGCTGTTTCCAGCATCACATGCTCTACCGCTGAGCTACCATAACCTCCTAGTGCTCTCTACGAAAGCTACCCTTAAAATATGTAATATAAGTTAAAATCACTTACTGACTCAGATCCAGGAGCAGCAGGAGGTTTGCCTTTTTTCTTCTTAATTTTGTTATTAGCAGTAGCTGAATCTAAGATGGAACCACGGTGACCAGACATAATGATATCCCTCCTTTTATCAAACTAACAGCACAACCTGTAGAAGCAAAAACTAAATATAAGAAGGTATAAATATAAAGGATCAAATTAGAACAATTTACATTGACCTAATGTGTTATAATAATTAAAATATGTAGTTAAATGTAAGATAAAATACAAAATAATTTGTAAAATTGATTACTGAAATAGAGACATATCCTACACACAAGCACACATGTACTGCATCTAGAGGATATGCAAAGCAGTAGCCAAGAACAATATACTGTTAGTATAATACTTAACATACACAGAGTCAGTCAGTCATTCACGGACACAAAGAACAACTTGTAACAAAATACATAATGCATGATTCAGTGCATACAATATGCACATATATTGATCAAGAATTTAACAAGGACATTGTCTTTCTCATATTTTTTTTATATTTTTGTAACAAAAGGCAGCTGCAGAATATATTATAGAGCTTTTCTAATCATATACAGCAGTGTTCTTCAACCTTTTCTAAGTTCATACACCCTTCCGGGAGCTGTTGAGAAATTCATGTACCCTAGCTCAAAAAATCACGTCTTAAGTATTAGGTGTCTATTTTAAACAGAAAATAGCTACTCGGTCCTAAATAATTGTGATATAGGTGCTAAATGCATAATAAAATAAAATAGTTGTGCATACATTTTGTATTTCTACTTTTAAATGTAAATATCATGTGCTTTTCCAAATGTTAGGAGTTTAATATAATAAGGTAATACAGAAATCTGTAATACTTTAATCTCAATTTGAATTAATTTCTTACTTGACATTTACAGTTTTCTTCCTAAAATACCTTTTCATACTGTGCTCTCTCATACACACTGGCCATGTCATGTACCCCTCCATGTACCCCATTATTTCCAGGTACCCTTTGAAAAAATTCATGCACCCTGGGGTGCACCATGCACCCAGGTTGACTATCACTGATATACAGTACATGTAGAGGTAACATGTAACGAAAATCAGTGGGTTAAATCATGTCTATGAAACGTTATCTTCCATATAACAAAAGTGATGTGCGAATTACAGACTGTGGTGTATAAATGATATTAATATATTAAGCATATTTTGAAAAAAAAAACGGAATTCTAACATTATTTAAGAAGAATTAATACCACATCATTCACATAGCACCTTACTTAATTTATCTGTTATACTAGGAGACAGCATTTACTGAACACTGATAATTTAATCCTTAAACTACTTTTATATCTTGACCCAGTAAGTGATAATATATAAGAAAGGAATATAATAAAATATCTGGAATAAAAACAATTTATTTTTCCCTCTATATATGTCTTTATCTCCAGTATATATTTCATTAGGTTGTATACAAAGTAAGTATACCTAAAAACACATTTTTCATGAGATGTAAGTCACAGAGCTAACACTACTTAGGGAAACAGAAAGACAACAAAAACCCACAATCCGTGAGCTTATTAAAATGCATTACAAGGAAATTCTTAATATGTAAAAAAAAAAATATATATATAAATAAATAAATAAATTCCAAAATGATGCAGCCTTGACTCTTCAAATTATCTGGTATATTCTAACATATACCAAACATTAATAGTAGTATCTCCTATTCAACTGATGAACTGCAGGACATATCCAGATATTTCAATTCTTGTGCCTAAGGTCTTACATACATCCATACATATACAATGGCTGCATTCCCTCTGGTTAGTGGTTGTCCAAGTCAAAGCACACGTTCACCAAGAGCCTAATATACCTTGACCCCGCCTCTTAGCTTCTTGGGGTTAAAGGGCTGCCACAATTCCCTACCACCAACCAGCTTGATTCACACAGAGAAAGTGGGCAAGGATCTCCTGTCAAAGGTCCGACAGCTGCATATGTTTTACCCCCTTCCAATGACTTCCAAACATTGTACAGACCCAGAATTGCACTTTGTACAAGAGAGAATTTTTCATATATTTTCTTTATTTTTTCCCACATTTTATTAAAAACATTGCCTGAATGAATGAATTTTAGCACTGGATGTGAAAATCATATCTACAGGAGATACTGAAAAAGCATTGCAGAAGCAAAATACTGTATATAAAATTAAATTTTTTCTGGATAACAGGTTCCTGTATATAACAGTAACTCCATATGTACAAGGAAAGTCAGTTATACTAACCTAACCATTTACAGGGTTATCTACTTATTCGTGGAGTTTTAGGGTTTACTCATCTTACAGGATTCAATCAACATCAATATGGGAATGACTGTGATATCTAAGTCTGTAGTGAAATTGTTAAAGAACACACAGGTCTGTACTGTGAAATGGAGTAACTGCTTTAAATGCAAACTTATCGGTTATATAACAAGGTCAATTTTAGTGCACCACACTAATATGACCTAACTTGACAGTTACCATTAGTTACCACATATAGTTACCATCGTTAATTTTTTTATGATCTTGCCCTACTATCAAGGTTAATGACTTTTCACGGTCATTTCCAATCTCTGATCTTATCCGCAGATATTGATTACTGATAACAGGAGTACGCTAGTCAACACTGAATACAGTATTTCTACATTACAGCAGGTTGGGTTACCCTAGGTTGGGTGAGGTTATTACTAGATGTCGGTGGTTCTATATGTTGATCAAAATTAGTTTTTTGCATTCACTTAAAAAAAAAAATAAGCATAAATTAAAAAACCCTGTAATTGTGCAATATTAACATGACCAATTCAAAATGTGAGCATAGTATTTGCTGGATGGTTTTGAAATCTAAGAAATGTAAGTAAGAACACAGCTAGCAAGCAAATACAGGGGTCCCCGCTTAACATCAGGGTTTCATTCCTGACAGATGACTTAAACCGGATTTTGACATAAGTCGGAAAACACCTAAATTCAACCCTAGGTCCCCCACTAATGCTAAAATAAATACTCTAAAACAAAGAAAAATAATCTAAATTCTTAATCTAAGACATAAAACTAGTAAATCTATACAATGCAGAATTGATACCATTACTATTATGGTTGGCCTGCATCTGGATAACTTCAGGCTCCATATCCAACTTATGGTCGAACATAACACCAGCAAATGAGCACAAAAACAAGTGGGAGATGCTTCTTCCTCCCTTTCCCATTTTCACAGCATTAAACCATCTATTTGCTCTCTCCTGAATCAACAGCAGGCTCACTGGTATGTGCCGTCGATGTTGGTCATATAACCAAAGCACTTTAAACATCTTTGTGTTTAAAGTATATATCCACAGCGAAAGAGCACGATTAGCAATATGGAAGATGAGAGAGTGAGAAGCATAGCCTTTACAACAATACTTCTCTTAAAAATGCATTTTTATTGTTCTTATAGTGCTGTCCTTTTGGTTTCTCTCTTTCTCCAAAATTGATATTTGGTAATTTTGTAAATAAATTAAATCTAATTCCTTCAAATAACCAAATACATAAATAAGTGAATAAATAAAATCATTAACTTGATATATACATATACAATAATGTCCTGTGACTATTCTTCTGCTAACCTCAAAAAACTTTCACATAAAGATCGTATTTACGGCTATAAGTTTGATAACTCTGTATATAAATTAAGTCTAAATCCATTAAATAACCAAATACATAAATAAATAAATAAACCATTAACTTGATACAGTTTACAGTATACTGTATGTATACAACAATGTCATGTGACTATTCTTCTGCCAATCTCAACGCAATTTTTCGCATACTAAATATAGTATTTACGGATGTGTATTTGGTAATTTTGTAAATAAATTAACTATAATTCATTCAAATAACCAAATAAATAAATAAAACCATTTACTTGATACAGTATAAATACAGTACAATAATGCCGTGAGACTATTCTTCTGCCAACCTCAACAAACTTTTTTGAATAAAGATCGTATTTACGGCTATGTATCTGTCAATTTTGTAAATAAATTAAGTCTAGTTCCTTCAAATAACCAAATACATAAACAAAAAAATAAATAAAACCATTAACTTGATACAATATATACGTATACAACAATACCATGTGATTACTTTTCTGCCAAGCTCACAAACTGTTCGGCGCACGGTTTGAATTTACCGCAGCAGCCAGGTAGGTCGAAAACTTAATTTATTAATAAATTATTAATAAATTATTGGCCTTTGACGTAACTCGGAACGACATAATACGTGGACCCCCCCGTATCAGAGAAACAAGAAAATTTACATTAAAAAAAGTGACTTGCTTACTTTTAAAGCTTCAGTAATATCTAACACTTGTTTTTAAGCACTAGTGAAGTTATTATATAGGAATACAAAAGTCAAGAGACGGATGACTGAATTATCAATAAATGTTAATACAAGAGAAGTGTCTGTTGCAGGGCAATAAGAAGGGCATCCAGCCCTAATTCCCAAGTTCCAACCTGTCTATGTCGACTCCCATGCAAATAGGAATGAACAGTGCAACAATGGCAAACAATAACAACTTACAGAAATACACTCATTTCGCTTTTTACGAGTTTTTAAAATACGCAAAATTGGAATAACGCCCCCAAAAAATAATAGTAAAAAATGCGAAATACTGTACACAAAGAATGCCCCCCCCAAAAAAAAAAAAAAAAAAATCATTTTAGTAAATAAGCGACCGCTTTGGAGGCACTTTTCCGCCATGCTGCCATGTGCTTCACTGTCTCTTTACCCAGCATACTGCATGGATATATCGCTTGTTCTAACTGTGTTTGTATTAAGGTTTGTATTTCCAGTGCTTTTTATATACTGTACTATCATGGCCAGTAAACACGCAGGAAAAGACTGTGGAAGAGCTTCTACTTCCAAAAGAGCGAGATAGGCAATAAATCTTGAAGTAAAACTTCAAGTGTTGGCCCTTTATGAGCGTGGTGAGAGTACGGCAGCTATAAAACTGTCGATGCAACACAGTGAATGTACGTTGCGCACTATCCATGAAAATGCGAAAAGAATAAAGAAAAATGCAAAAGCTGGTGTTAGTTTACCTTCGCTTAAGTTTTCATATTCTCGATCGGATATTATGGAGAGAATGGAGAAAATGCTATGTATGTGGATGAGCATTAAGAACAAACAGCACACAAACTAGCCATATAATATCATCAGGGAAAAAGCGTGCGAGAGCGCATCAGCTGATACGGAGGCGGCAAGACATTTGCAGATAGAGGTTTGTTCTCCTGCATCATCCTCCTCTTCTACCGCTTAAGTTACGTGCTCACTGCCACCATGCACGTCCCAGTGTATGCCTGTTGCCCACCGCATAATAGAGTATGTTAATTTGCTTGCTGTCTAGTAAATCTGAATATCTTTTGTACTCTTAACTACAGTATTTGTTTTTCAATATAAATAGCTACTGGTCTTTCTGCTTTGTTATGTACTTGTAAAATATGTTTTTCTTATCTTATATCTTTAGCACAGTGTGTCTATGTACGGTTGTGAAAAGTATCTATGCCCATTATCATTGATTCTTATGGAAAATGACTCGCTACATTACACGATTTTTACATTACGCGTCACTTCTGAGAATTTATCTTTGTGTTATTCCAAGAACTGGGTGTAGTCCCATTTCTCTAAAGTATATGTAGTCCCTCAGAGTTGGAGTGTAGGAAAGTTAGATTTTAAGAAATTTTTCCCCCACTTTTTCAAAATATTTGTTATAATAAGATGAATACATGTATTGTAAATTTACTTTTAAAACATTTCTTACCAGTATAAACAGAAAGCAGCAAAATCTATTAAAGGTTATTAAAGCATGTAGGATGATGAACCTAGAGATATCCATGAAATAATAATTTTAAACACGAGAGAGAGAGAGAGAGAGAGAGAGAGAGAGAGAGAGAGAGAGAGAGAAGAGAGGAGGAGGAGAGGAGAGAGAGAGAGAGAGAGAGAGAAGAGAGACGAGAGAAGAGGAGAGGAGAGAGAGAGAGAGAGAGAAGAGAGAGAGAGAGAGACCTGAGAGAGAGAGAGAGAGACGAGAGAGAGAGAGACGAAGAGAGAGAGAGAGAGAGAGAGAGAGAGAATTATTATGGGTAGCAAGACATTGGTACTTTAACTACTATTATCAAATCCTATATACGTTTAATTTTATTTTTTTTAATAGCAGAGAGCTGCTAATAAATGTGCATGAAACACTAACAACTCACTTTCCACCACAACTTCTGAATATGAAAGGGAATAATTCAAAAGAAAACATTACTGCTTTACAAAATATAAAGAAAAGTACAGTATTACTTACATAATCTACAGAAGACCAATTTAGATCAATATGATTACAGAATTGTATTGCATTTTCTTTGAAAAATTTTCAGATAGTATCTCAGTACGCTGACATACTCCTGATACCACAGTTCTTGTACTAATTACTGTATCAAGATACAGCACTATTGCATAAAGAGACAAACTTTTACGAACTTGATAAGTTTGATTAAACACTCTTATCATTTTATAAGTGGGTTATATGAGTGATATTGATCTACTTAGGCATACAAGTCAGTATAAAGTAGAATATGACAATTTTGAAGTGGGATATTGCAAAGAAGACTAACCCCAGGATGTTCTAAGGTTACTCATACTCACTTAACCTAACCTAAGAAGTTAGTTATTTAACTTTACATAAGGTTTCAGTAATTTAACTTGACAAGATCCGACAGTATGTAAACCCTAAAGTTAGTGTATATAAATGGAATTAAAAAAAAAAAATACTGCCTAAAACGATATGTCAGTGTCATTAGTCTTCTGATTATAATATCAGCATCTCTCAATTAAATTTTTTTTGCTATGAGTGTGACAACAGGACAGGTAAGTAAATTGCCCTTATCAAGGCCAGGCACCAAGATCACATTAAGACAAAAGGAAAAGTAGAAGCTTAAGGACAATGCAAAAATAAGGGAATAATACACAACAGGAACAGAATACAAGGAGTCCTCGAGCTACATTAAAGTTCCCTTCCTCAAGAATTGTCGTAACTCAATTTTCCACGTAAGTCAGAACACACCAAAATAAGTACCTACATCACCCACCTATATTTAAGCAGAAGTAAAGTTTATCCATTTTCCTTCCATTGGAAAATGTCACAAACATAAGGTTGTAATACATACAGGAATATACTACATATTAAATTTTGTGGTGTGGGTGTACTTTTACCTATTCACATATAAGGTCTTGCAAGATCCAAACACTATATCCAACCCTACTATGGAGACTTGCACCTGGCTCCCAGATAACCACTTAGCCTTTAAACAAAACGCATATCCCAATCCAGTAAACTATCTGTTTTGTAAACCAGTAACAAATGTCAATTTCTTGTCAGACATTGAATACGTCAGAGTAGAAGCTTGTGAGAGTTGCTAACTTAGTGCAAGGATACGCTACATTATATGCCTCATAAGCTAACAGGTACAAGAAAACTATAAAATTCTTTCTAACATTCATATAGTTTAATACAGGCAGGGACAACCTTTTGATTATTGGGGCTGCAAGAGCCTATACCTTTTCTAACTGATTGCAGGCTGCATAAATTTATTGACCTCAAACTCGTCTTTCTGTCAACTACTCCGATACATCACAATTATTCATCTATTTGTATTATGACAGCAGCCTCAATGACGTTTTATTTAAAAGCACAGGAATTCTAAAGATTAAAATGGAGTCCTTCCAGTCAATTCAGTGACCACTGGCTATATTTAACTAAAAAATCCCCATGGGACGCACAAAGACATGTCACAGGCCGCATACAGCACTTGAGCCACAGGTTGCCCATGCCTGGTCGATTAATTTTAAATAGGTATTGTACCATGTGTCCCCTATACAGTCCACTACACAGAAGTTAGAATTGCAGGTTAGGTGCATAATTAGGTTACATTATCTCATGTAGTATTCAGCATATGGAATAAAAAATATGCAAAGTTCTGCAAATACAGTATCTGCATAATGGTAATGTTACAGCATTCCCATGCACACATTTTGCACTCTTACACCAGTTAGTACATGAGTCTTAATGATAAAGTTACAGCGTTTCCATGCACACATTTTGCACTCTAACACCAGTTAGCACACGAGTCTTACATGTAACACAATAATAGTGGTCTAGGTTTTCTTTCACCCTCCCAACAAACGAACTGAAAATACAAAATATTGAAAACTAATCAATAACTAAAAAAACAGACTTCAATTAGCAACCCATTTATAAACTGGGGATGAACTAAAATTACTAACTTAACCAAACCTAACAAAAAAATTACTATACATTCCAGGAGAATGTAAACTATTTGGAGTATGACAGCAAACATTCAACTGAGTACTTTTTGTCCAATTAGAGACACACAAAAGTATTCTTATAATCGAAACTGTTGTTTATATATATATATATATATATATATATATATATATATATATATATATATATATATATATATATATATATATATATATATATATATATATATATATATATATATATATATATATATATATATATATATATATATATATATATATATATATATATATATATATATATATATATATATATATATATAAAAAATATCTAAAAAAATAAAAAATACGGGAGAAAGGACTGAAAGGTGTACATGGTCGAAATCCCAACCTAGAAAAACTAGACATAATATTACACAAAGCAATATAAGTAAATAAGAGTCTAATAGAAACCTTGTTAAAACTTGTGATTTTCGTTATAATGGAGCCATTCCCGCTTCGTTATGAGGTGTAATAAGGGTGTGGATGTGACATTGATCGGACTGATTTCTGACACAACATACAACACCTGATTTTGACTAAGCAATTTAGTAGAGTTTCTCAAATATTCGAGGCAAAAAGCAGTAGAGAGTCTCATTCAATTGTGATTTTGTATCTATACATAATTTCGGACAATGATTGTACTACACAGGTCAGAAGAAACACGCCAACCATACTTTTTTTTTTTTATTCAGCGAGTTGGTGAAATCTAAAAGAAAAAAAATATATTATAAGAGTAAACTGAACTTTCAACAATAGTAACAATAATGACGACGATCGCATTTAACATGACCAAAATAGCAATATTAATACCAGCAGTAATATTAATCACAAAATCTGCAATAAGAATATCACCAGTAACTTCAAAAAGCAACATATTACTGACAAGACTCAAATTAAACAAGCAAAAAAACACCTTTTAAGGCTCATCTAGAAAGTTTACAATGTCCTTCGACAAATCTTTGCCAATCGATTATCCGAGTAATATAGCAGCAAAAAGTAGTCTAGATAATTCTCTGCACAGTTCAAAGACTAATTTCTTTGTCGGCAGTACAGGTGAGCAGTTTTTAAATGACGCCAATATTCATCATACTAATGTTTCGACTTCAGCTGATAATACCATATTGTTAGTTAGCTAGACACTCACAAATGGATTTCATAAACGCATCTGACGCGGTTCTGTGATTACCTAATTGTGATTACCTAATTGTGTTTACGGGAAAGAGCCCAAAGCTCGTATCTTCCCGTCTCCTCATCGGTTCCATTTTTAGACTTAGTGATACTTATCATACCTGTCCTTAAAACTATGGATTGAGGTAGCATTAACTACCTCCTCGCTTAGCGAATTCCAATTATCAACTACTCTTACACTGAAAAAGTATTTCCTTACATCCTGCAAACAAGTTTTCTTCCGAAGCTTCAAACTATGACCTCTAGTTCTAGAGCCAGCCATATCGAAATATCGATCCCTATCCACTCTATCATAACCATGAAGGAATTTAAAGACTGTCACCATATCCCCCCTTACTCTTCTAGCTTCGAGTGATTACCTAATTGTGATTACCTAATTGTGTTTACGGGAAAGAGCCCAAAGCTCGTATCTTCCCGTCTCCTCATCGGTTCCATTTTATACTTAGTCATACTTATCATACCTGTCCTTAAAACTATGGATTGAGATAGCATTAACTACCTCCTCGCTTAGCCAATTCCAATTATCAACTACTCTTACACTGAAAAAGTATTTCCTTACATCCTGCAAACAAGTTTTCTTACGAAGCTTCAAACTATGACCTCTAGTTCTAGAGCCAGCCATATCAAAATATCCATCCCTATCCACTCTATCATAACCATGAAGGAATTTAAAGACTGTCACCATATCCCCCCTCACTCTTCTAGCTTCGAGTGATGGTAAGTCTAATTCCCTCAGCCTCATCATAACTGAGATTGCGTATTTCTGGCACCAGTTTCGTGGCATGTCTTTGAACTTTTCAAGCTTAGCTATGTGCTTTTTCAAGTGCGGATTCCAAAAGGGGGCTGCATATTCGAGTTTTGGCCTCACATAGGTTACATAAATATTTCTGAACATTTCCTTGTCCATGTGCCTGAAGGCTACCCTTACATTTGATAAGAATGCATATGCTGCCCTTACTATGCCATTTATATGTATTTCTGGAGACAAATCTGCCAGTATGTTTACTCCTAGATCTCTCTCATTTTCTGTCTCTTGAAGTTGTACTCCAGCCACCGAGTAGTCAAGCTTGGGCCTTCTTGCACTTGTACCCATTCTCATTACCTTACATTCTGAAGTATTGAATTTCATTAGCCACTTTTCTGACCACTCATGCAGATTATTTAGATCCTCCTGAAGTTCTCTACCATTGTTCTCGTTTTTTACTTTCTTCACAATCTTTGCATCATCTGCAAACATATTCATGAATGAATTTACACACTCTGGTAGGTCATTTACATATACAAGGAACAAAAGTGGCCCTAAAACTGAACCCTGTGGAACTCCACTACTAACTCTTCTCCATTCAGACACTGAGTGTCTTACTCTAACCCTCTGTTCCCTTCCTTCTAAGTAAGTTTTTATCCATTCCAAAACATTTCCACCTATTCTAGCCATTGATTGCAGCTTCCTAATAAGTCTCCCATGTGGAACAGTGTCGAACGCTATCTGGAAGTCTAGGAATATGCAATCTGCCCAGCCCTCTCTTTCCTGTAAGATTTGGCTTACCTCATCATAAAATTCTAATAAGTTTGTTACTGTTGATCTACCTTCTCTGAAGCCATGTTGCCTCACTGACAAAAAGTTGAAGGATTCCAAGTGAAGAGAGATATGTTTCCTTAGTAGTTTCTCCATAACTTTGCAAACTATGCTGGTCAAGGAAATTGGTCTATAGTTCAGAGCCGTATCCCTCCTTCCCTTTTTGAAGATAGGTATCACATTTGCTTGTTTCCAGCATCTTGGAATCTCACCTGACTCCAGTGACTTTTTAAATATGATACTTAGTGCCACTGATATTGAGTTTGCGCATTTTTTAAGCACATGAGGGGATATGTCATCAGGACCTGTAGCTTTATGAACATCTAAATTCATCAGCGCTTTGCATACCTCCGTGGCTGTAAGGTTGATGTTCTCTAATACCGGCCCTTGAGCTTCTATCACTGCAATCTGAGGGGGTGGGGTATTTTCTACTGTAAATACTGACTGAAACTCCTTGTTCAATTCTTTGCAAATCTCTTCATCCGTCTCAGTGATGCTTCCATCCGCTCTCTTTAGCCTTAAAACCTGTTCTTTTACCTTCAGTTTTCCTCTGATAAAGCTGTGGAAAAGCTTGGGATTTTCTTTAGCCTTCCTGGTGATGTCCCTCTCATAGTCTCTCTCTGCCTCTCTCCTTTTACTTAGGTAGTCATTTCTTGCTCTTTTGTAGGTTTGCCAGGCATTTATGTTTTTTCTCCTCCTATACCTTTTCCAGCATTTGTCTCTCCACTCCTTAGCTCTTTTACACCCATTATCAAACCATTTCTCTCTGGCATGAATTACACCTACTTTGGTGACAGGTATGCAGCAATCTACTATCTTCCCATATTTCTCACAAAAGATGTCATACATTTCTTGTACAGATTTGTTGTAAAATAAGGTTCTCCAGCCAAGAACTGCAAAAAGCTCATTCATTTTGATGTAATCTCCTTTCGGATAGTTCCTCCTCATGTCCTCAGTGCCTCTACTCTCAGGAAGAATATCTTCAATGATATACTCCATCAACAACACACAGTGGTCACTCTTTCCAATTGGTGGTACATACTCAATTTTTTCAATATCCAACACATTATCTGTGAACACTAGATCAAGTAGTGATGGCTCATCCCCACCCCTGGCCTTTGTTGGTTCCATTACATGTTGGTGTAGGAAATTCCCTTGTACGCAATCTAGGTATCTTGCCCCGAATGAGTCCTCACCACTGTGTGGGTCAAGATTTATCCAATCTATCTCTTTATGATTAAAGTCTCCCATAATCAAAATCCTACATTTTTTTTCCCGTGCCATGTTAACAACTGAGTTTATGACTTCAATAGTACCTATATGACTCTGTGTATGGCTAGGATCTCGTACGGGATGGTAGACCATACACAGAACCGCGTCACATGCGTTTATGAAATCCATTTGTGTGTGTCTGACTAAACTAACAATATGGTATCCTAGGTTTACACTGTTTAAGAAATCTGTCTAATTAAAAAAAAAAAAGGGGGGGGGGTTAGCAAAGCTTGGGGAGACCAATACAAGACAAAATAAAGCCAATAAAGAAGTTTGGAGAATAAATTATTTCTATATTTGTAAGGTAAACTCAGTGATGGATAAATAACGAAAACCTTAGTTTTTATTCTAACTGTGTTTACGGGAATAAGCCTCAAGCCCGATACTCCCCGCCCATTTATCATATCTGTCAATAAAAAAAAATAACCACGAATACATAATTGCATTTACAGTCTCTTTTCTCAAAGAATTCCAATCATTGACTATTTTTACTTACTCAAATATTTACTTTCTTACATCCTGCATTTATTTTTAAGGTTCACACTATATGACCTCTAATGCGATATCCACCCATTAGTTAGTTGTAGATATCCAGCCATGAAGGTGAACGGGCCATGGTGGGCCCGTAAAAATATCCAACCATATCAAAGTATGTATCGGGGTACAGATAATTGCCTCTTAGAGTTACCGCTCCTTGGGACATTTACCCTTAAGACACTTGCTCCCAGGACAACTGTACCTAACCACTAATGCAAAAGCAGACAATTGCCCCTTAAAGCGATTATACAAACAAGAAATAAAGAATATAAAGAAGTTCAGTGTGAACACTATATTAGTTCATACTTGGTTAGGTTAGTTTAGGGGCAATTGTTTTTTGGAGCTATTGTTCTTCCTCCCAAAATATCGCTCCTTATCATCTCTTTTTCCAGGTATGGAGGAATTCGAAACTCGTGACCTCTTCTTTGTGTTTATCTTTAACCCATCTTTACGTGGCGGCTCTGGATATTGCTATCCGTTAACACCTTTTCCTCTGGCCCCTTATCCCGCATATTATTTGTGACATTATCCTTCTGTCATATCGAGTGATAGTAAGCCTGAATTCCTTCAGCAATTCCTCTTAACTTGACCTTCACAGCATATCTGCTCAAGGTTTAAAATTAAAAAATGGAAGGAAAGACACAGCTCTAGACCATAGACAAGTCATACTGACTAGCATTGTTTGCTTATTTATGGAGAAGCTTCAGTGAAAACACATTCCTGTTCATTTGAAATTTTTTTTTTCTACTTTTATAAGTGAGACAACATGGCTTCAGATAATGCAGGTCTACGTTAACACACGTGCTGAAATTTCATATTAAAGTAAGCCACTTATTACAAGAATAAAAGGAACAAGTTGACAGCATATTCTTTGATTTCTGGAATGCGTTCGATACAATCCCATATGGGAGACTAGCATAGAGGCTCTAGTAATGGCAAGCATAGGTGGCAATCTCTTGGAGCCGAGTAAGACATTATATGTCTGATTAGACAATTGTTGGAAGAAGGGGTCCACAAGAATCAGTTTTGGGCCAATTCTGTTTCTTATATGTGTATATGAGTTGCTGGAATTTGTAAATGAATACAGTGATAAAGAACTTCAAGAAGACCTTAATAGGCAGCATAATTGGCTAGTGAGATTCATTGCTTCAAAATGTTAAGGAATGTATATGGCTAGGTTTGGTCAGTTACGTACCTTAAATGGGTGAATTTGGGTGTTTAAACAGCAGCGCAGCTCACTTGAAAATTGGCGGTGTCATTCTCGTCTCTCAGGTATACAATGACACCAGTCTGGATTTGCTAATCTTTAATAATTAACCGAATAACTTCTCCCCAAACTGTTTTCCTTTTTTGATGTCGGCTACCCCCCAATTTAAGGGGAAAACAGCCAAGGTATATATATATATATATATATATATATATATATATATATATATATATATATATATATATATATATATATATATATATATATATATATATATATATATATATATATATATATATATATATTTTTTTTTTTTTTTTATTTTTTTTTTTTTTTTTTTTTACACCAAAGTATGAGTTTTCAGGAATGGATGACGTGAGCATTAGACAAATATGTCAAAGAATTACTGTTAGATTGGGTGTATATATACGAATTAAAGAGACGTGCATAAAACGAAAATTAACCTCTCTTTCTTAATACTGTTGAGTTTAGTACTATTCACCCACAGGTGAGGACTGATAGTGCCACATAAAAGGGCAAACGAGCTCAACGAATTGTGAAGAGTTTCCAATATCCTATAACTTTGAGTAGCTTATTACCCCCAATTTCTCCATCCATCGTTGAAAACTGCCAGCATGGAATAATACAAATTAAAAGCTATATTTTTTCAAGTGATTTAAGATCCTGCAAAGCAGTTCTATTACGAAGCTTCAAACTATGACTTCCAGTTCTAGTGCCAGCCATATCAAAATAGCTACCCTTATCCACTCTTTCATAACCATGAAGGAATTTAAAAACCGTCACCATATCCCCCTTCATTCTTCTAGTACCGAATGATGGTAAGTCTAATTCCCTCAGCCTCGGCTCATTAATGAAATTGGGTATTTCTGGTACCAGTACAGTAGCATGTCTTTGAATTTTTCCCAGTTTTACTGTGTGTTTCTTCAAGTGTGGATTCTAAATAAGGGCTGCATATTCAAGCTTTGACTTCACATAGGCTACATAAATATTTCTTAACATTTCCCTGTCCATGTGTCTGAGGCTACCCTTATATTTGCTAAGAAAGCATATGCTGCCCTTACTATGACAGTTATATGCATTTTTAAAGACAAATCTGCCAATATGTTTACTCCTAGATCTCTCTCATTTTCTGTCTCTTGAAGTTCTTCTCCTGCTATTGAGTAACAGTGTTTGTGTGTGTGCATATTCACCTCATTGTAATTATCTAATTTTGCTTACTGGAAAGAGCCCTATGTTTGTAACTTCCCGTCTTCTGGTCGGTTCCATTTTTGTACTAAGTGATACTTATCATATTTGTCCTTAAAACTATGAATTGAGTTAGCATTAACTTCCTCCTTACTTAGCCAATTCCAATCATCAACTACTCTACAACTGAAAAAAAAACCTGCCTTTCATCCTACAAAAACGTTTTCTTTCAAAGCTTCAAACTATGACCTCTTGTTCTAGAGCCAGCCATATAAAATATCGATCCCTATCCATTCTGTCAAAACCATGAAGGAATTTAAAACCGTCACTATATGCCCCCTCATTCCTCTAGCTCTGAGTGATGGCAAGTTTAATTCCACCAGCCTCTCATCATAAACGAGATTGTGTATATCTGGCACCAGTTTCGTAGGATGTCTTTGAACTTTTTTCAGCTTAACTATGTGCTTTTTCAAGTGTAGATTCCAAAAAGGGGCTGGATATTCAAGATTTGGCCTCACGATAATTACATAAATATTTCTGAACATTTTCTTGTCCAATTGTCTGAAGGCTACCCTTACATTTACATTGAAGGGATATGCTGCCATTACTTTGCATTTCCAGAGACAAATTTACCAGTATGTTTACTCCTAGATCTCTCTCATTCTCCATATCTTGAAGCTCTGCTCCTGCTATTGAATATTTAAGTTTGGACCTTTTCGCACTTGTACTCATACCTTACATTTTAAAGATTTGAATTTCATTACCCAATTTTCTGATCACTCATGCTGACTATTTAGGTCTTCCTGAATTCCTCTGTCATTGTTCTCATCTCTTACTTTCTTCACAAGCTTTACACCATCTGCAAACATATTCAAGAATTAATTTACAGACTCTGGTAGCTCATTTACATATACAAGGAACAAATATGGTCCTAAAGCTGAACCCAGTGGAATTCCACTACTAACCCATTTACATTCATCACCGAGTTTCGTTTCTTACTCTATCCCTCTGTTCCCTTCCATTCCAAGACATTTCCACCTATTCTCACCAATACTTGCACCTTTTTAATGTCTCCCGTGTGGGACAGCGTCAAATGCCTTCTAGAAGTCTAGGAATATGCAATCTGCCCATCACCCTCTTTCCTGTAAGATTCTGCTTACCTCATCATAAAATTCTCATAAGTTTGTTACTGTTGATCTACCTTCTCTGAAACCATGTTGTCTTACTGACAAAAAGTTGAAAGATTCCTAGTGAAGAGAGATGTGTTTTCTTAGTAGTTTCTCCATAACTTTGCAAACTATTCTTCCCAAGGAAACATGCCTATTGTTTAGAGCTGTATCCCTCCTTCTTTTTTGAAGATAGGAACCACGTTAGCTTATTTCCAGCATCTTGGAATCTCCCCAGATTCCAACGACTTCTCAAATATGATGCATAGCACCACCAATATTGGCTTAGCACATTTCTTAAGTACATAAGGGGATATATCATCAGGACCTGTAGCTTTATGGGCATCTAACTCCATCAACTCTTTGCAACCTTTGTGGCTGAAAAGGTGATGTTCTCTAATACCGGTCCAGGAACTCCTATCTCTACAATCTTAGGGGTGGGTTATATTCTGCTGCAAATACTGACTGAAACCCCATGTTCAATTCTTCGCAGATCTCTTCATTCATCTCAGTGATGATTCCATCTGCTCTCTTTAACTTTAAAACTTGTTCTTTGACGTTTAATATTCCTCTGATAAAGCAGGGGAAGAGTTTAGGGTATTTCTTTAGCCTTCCTGGGTATATCCTTTTCACAATTTCACTCTACCTATCTTCTTTTTCTTAGGTCATCGTTTCTTGCTATTTTACAAGTCTGCCAGACATTTATGTTTTTTTGCCTCTTATACCTCTTCCAGCATTTGTCTCCACTCCTTAGCTCTCTTACACTCATTATTGAACCATTTCTCTCAGGCATGAATAACTTCTATTGTGGTGGAAGGCATGCAACAAGTGACTATCTTCCCATATTCCTTACAAAAGATGTCATAAATTTCTTGCACAGATTTGTTGTTAAATAAAGTCTTCTCGTCAATAACTGCAAAAAACCTAATTAATTTTGATGTAATATTCTTTCAGATCTTTCCTCCTCGTGTCCTCAGTGCCTCCACTTTTAAGCAGAACATATCGATGATATACTCCATGAACTACACCCAGTGGTCACTTTTTCCAACTGGTGCTTCACACTCAATTTTGTCAATATCCAACACATTTTCTGTGAATACTAGATGAAGCAGTGGTGGCTTATGCTCACCCCTGGCCCTCGTTGGTTCCAGAACATGTTGGTGTAGGAGATTCCTTTGTGTAGTCTAGGAATCTTGCTGCAAATGAGTTCTCCCCACTGTGTGAGTCAAGATTTAGCCAGTCTATCTCTCTATGATTAAAATCTCCTATAATAAAAATTCTACACTTTCTCACCCTTGCGATATTAACAACTGAGTTTATGAATTCGATAGTACCTATTTAACTTTCCCCATAAGCTTCTTGCCTATGTTGATTCATTGGCGGTATCTATGTGAGCAACAAAAAATTCATTGAACTCTCTTCCTACAGCAAAGTTTATTTTTTCAACCTCAAATCTTTCACATATGAGTAATACTATCACTAACTGTTCTTGTCCTTAATTAACTTAGTCTCTGTAACTGCTACTATATCTGCCTTACTGTTTTGAACTTTTTCCTCTAAAATTCTACTGCCATACTAGCTACCTCATCAGCATTTGTGTACAGAAATCTAAATGAGGCTGCATCCTCCAATCTTCTAGAAAAATCTTCTTTATCTCCCCTTCGGCTGGAAGAACTCTGAAATAAAAATATGTCTACTCCTCTTCAAATCTTTCCTCATTTAATCCTTTAGCTGCTTGCAACAAGTTTTTGATCTTTTCCATCTCTTCCTGTGTTCTATTTTGTCTGAATGTTTGAATATCCTATAGGTGCTTTTGCCCTCATCAGTATTTCTCTACATTTGTCCCCTATCTCAAAGGTTACTTTCATTATTCTCGTCTTTCCTTCTCTAGAATATCTACCAATTCGGAAAATGCTTACAATATTTTCTGGACCGCATACTACTTCAAGCTTCCTTATCAGGTCCAAAACCCTAGCTTTATGTTCAAGTCTCCAATACCATGTTGACTCCTGGAATTCACTTTTGCCTGAGAGTACCACTGTTTACTCAGTGGATTAACTCTTTCAGTCACAACATCTCTCGTTTTTTCTATTACTGTCTTTTTTAGTCAACAGTATTTGCATTTTCCAGTGCCACCTCCTGCACTGCCTCTTTTACTGCCACATATTGCTTTACTGCATCTGCAAATGAACTTGTAATGACCTCGTTTTACCTATTTACTTCCGGAAACTTTTTTTCTAAGCTGTTCGCTGTTATCCTTATTTGGGCATTCCAAGTTGCAGTCTCGTCTTTCTCAGAGGAGAGCAGTGAACTAATATTTACTTCGTTCAGGCTGTCACTCAACAGTTTTTGCTATCTTCTATTTCAGAAATTCTAAATTTTGGTTTACTATTTTTCCATTCCAACTTTTTTATTTATTTTTCTAGTTCATTTTTTCTTCCCCTTGTGCCTTGTTAGAAGCCTCTAAATATCATATTATCTCTCTAAGTTTTTCATTCCTCAATCTATACACCGAATTTTATCATCCTGGTTTGTTTCAAGGGTCTCAAGGTCCCTGACTTTTTGTTTAAACCTCCTAAGAGCTACTCCCCCTCCTACATTTCCGGGAATCCTCTACCAACTCTCTCCCAACCACTGGAGGGGGGGGGGTCTTAGAGAAAAAGATGGTTTCACTCTGGCATTTTTAGTCTCACCGAATACAGAATTTTTTTTTATTAACCTCACACAGAATTGCTTTATCTTCTTATGAGTACTAATTTACCTACTTTCGGATGAAAAAAATTAAGTCAATTTTTAACCAAGATATATTACCACGGGATCAGAATTTAAGTCTAACTCAATTGAGACGAAAATTTTAATAAAAGAGAAAAGAGCAGAGAAAAAAGACAACTATGCTAATTGACAACTTAACTATGTTGAAAGGTCATATTTTCGTATTTATTTATTCATTCATAATATTGCATAATAATTTTAATATTAAACAAACCTTTATGGGTAGGATATTGTTTTAGCAAGATATGGAACCACAGGTTTAGGTTAATAAAAGCTATAATAGCACCCCTCCCCGATTCACTCAAATAATTAGGTAATGCGAAGGATTTGATGCTGCAACTATTCTATGCTTCCTTAAGGACAGCGTTTTCTTATTCCTCTACAAACTTTTCTCATAATAATAACAATAATAATAATAATAACCCATCCATATACCAAAGACATATTTCCCCTTATAAGAGGGGTGGCAGTCAAAGAAAATACTTTGACTTTTTGTGGAAAGCAATAATAATAATAATAATAATTTTATAGTAATAATGATAATAATAAAATAAAATTATTATTACTATTATTATTGTAAAAATAAAAACATTAATTAAAACCATTAATGGCCCTTGTACCAACCTCCTGTGAGACGTCAAAGAAGAGGGGGACTAGAGGGGAGAATAACTTCTCCCCAAACTGTTTTCCTTTTTTGATGTCGGCTACCCCCCAATTAAAGGGGGAAACAGCCAAGGTATATGTATGTATGTATGTATTTAAGGATAACTAAATATCTTTTGCTCTTCCATATTTCTCTCTCTCTCTCTCTCTGTCTCACCCACACAAAAATACAAATTCTGAATTTATTATATTTACATTTTAGTGGTATTTTACGTTGTCACACTGGATGTTGAACTTGATTTAGTGTTGTTTAAAGTATTATCTTCTTTATCATAATGTAATTGTTGTCACTACAGACCCCAAGTCAGACACAAAGGACAGTCGGATATAATGGATGGAGGTTCTCCCTATTATTACACTGAATTGACTGTTGAGTGTGTGTTTATATATATATATATATATATATATATATATATATATATATATATATATATATATATATATATATATATATATATATATATATATATATATATATATTAGCTAGCAGAAGGCAGATTATACAATGTTACCCCGGTTATTCGCGTACTCACTGTATCGCGTTGAAAAAAAAATATATATATATATATATATATATATTGTGACACCAGGATGGGCCAAAAAATGATAAAATTATGCAGACTTTATCAGGTTGTAAAGAGAAACAGAGATGGAGAGTGTAATGACCTGTCAGATGTGAAGGGATTATAAAAGATGTGTAATGAATATCCAGCTCTCTGCTGGGTTTTAATATACCTCTGCATTACTTTCATGATGTCTATTCCAATAATTCTGCTTAGATATTATTATTATTATAATTATTATTATTATTATTATCATTGGCAACAATAATTTTCCTTTGATGATGATTGTGGAATTATCATCAGCATCATCATTATTATTATTATTAAGGCCTCATCATTGTTTGTACATCTGTTGGTTTATTTACTTTTAATAACTGTGTAAAGTGCCCCTCCCTAGTTGGCTGGGACAAAGAGAGTGTGGGGGGTTGGGTAGAATAGAGAGAGAGAGAGAGAGAGAGAGAGAGAGAGAGAGAGAGAGAGAGAGAGAGAGAGAGAGAGAGAGAGAGAGAGAGAGAGAGAAAATCTTTAAGTAACTCTTGTTCATTCAACCAAAACTACATTATTTATAGTAAAAATGACGGTTTAATTATGAATCCGTAGTAATAATGATGATGATAATATCAATAATAATAATAATAATAATGATAATAATAATCTCCCCAATCATCATCAAAGGAAAATTAATGTTGCCAATAATAATAATAAGATCTAAGGAGAAGTTTTAGAATAGACATGATGAAGGTAATGCAGAGGTATAGTAAACCCAGCAGAGAGCTGGATATTCATTACACATCTTTTATAATCCCTTCACATCTGACAGGTCATCCCACTCTCCATCTCTGTTTCTCTTTACAGCCTGATAAAGGCCGTTTTATTTTATAATTTTTGGCCTGTCCTGGTGTCATAATCATCTTAAATTTTTTTTTTTTTTTTTAAAGGCTGATTTTACTTCGCAATTTTCCTGGTTCGCGCCAGGTCCCGGAACCGAACTACCACGATAAGGGAGGCAACACTGTATTCCTATGTCAGAACCTCTAAAGTAAGTTGCTGCCTGCAGCAGGTTTCAGGCTCCAAGGAGATTTCTTTCACATACCAGTCGCAGTACTTAGTTTTAGATTAAACACTCATATTCAGTAACTCAGTGTATAAAACATCTTAACACTTTGAGTCATAAATTTCAAAGACTTTTAAACCCAGGCAGACCCACTGTTATATCTTTCTATCCTCTTCCCTTCATATATATATATATATTTGGGAGATCATATTACCCCTTAAACAATGCCTAAAGGTCTATTCCTCTGCAAGCAAAGTCCATGAAATCTTATTCACTTATTCAACATTCACTCCCCGGATGCCATTCCCATGATTTATTTCCAATAGTGGCATTCTTATATAACAAAAAAACTGTGGCCATTTTATCATCAGTATATTCACTTTCATTTAATAAATTTGATTGTTGTTGATGCACTCTGTTTCCATATTCTTCTATGCATATCTGTACTATGACAGCAGTTACACAACTAGAGAATGTGTTAGAAAGCTCCACTAGGGAAATGACAACTTTAAGTTTGTAATTTCCCTAGTGGAGCTTTCTAAAATATTCTCTAATTGTATAACTGCTGTCATAGCACAGATATGCATAGAAAAATATGGAAACAGAGTGCATCAACAACAATCAAAGGTATTGGATGAAAGTGAATATACTGATGATAAAATGGCCACAGTTTTTTGTTACATAAGAATGCCACTATTGGAAATAAATCATGGGAATGGCATCTGGGGAGTGAATGTTGACGAGGTATGGGACAGGAACATATAGAGAACACTGGCCAGAAACATCGAACCCACATAAAAGTGGGAAAAGATGTAGACGAAGAAGATCACTCACTCTATACTGCATACAAGGTATCACTCCTCCCCTATATGTGTTTCTAAAGATGTTGTTCCACTCACTGGCTCGAACCCTTAAATAAACCATAAACAACAGTAATTCCTCTATGATAAGGATGAATGTCAGTACGAGCAGGTTTCCTGAAACCCCCTAGAGCACAATTAGCATCAGACATGAATGACTAATTAGCTTCTCTATTAATAATGATCTTGGGAACCATGATAGCACAGTGGTTAGAATACTCGACTCGGGAGGTGATAGATCTGCGATCGAACTCATCGTGGTGTTAAGAAGGGCAGACAACCTTAATTACCCATCTTCAACCTGTGTGTGTCCATCCTCATGCTGGGGATTAGTAGTGACACATAGAACAGCAAAAATTATTAATACCGATTTTGACTTGCATACTGAAGTTCAATCTTCTTTACTGTAGTGTAGAATTTCTCATATTGAGAGAATACATAATTCAAGGATTTAAATATTCGTCTTAAACAAGCAGAGCCCTATGATCATTATTATTATTACAAACCAAGCAACAAGCCCAGGTAGAAAAAGTCCCAAAGCAGGTGGATCCAGGAGGGGAAGCAATTTGGTTGGGAAAAGAAATTTCCCAGCTGAGTTTTGCGAGATCAATTACAGTATATGATAATTTGACGCTTTTTGCTGGCCTCCTCTCCCTATCAGCTAAATTTCAAACCTAAAATAAAGGTAAATATGTAAGCATTCATAGAGCGGTACAAAACAATAGAAGAAAGAGAAATATATGAATCATTTAGATGGCATGGCATAAGAGACTATTTCATGTATAGTCTACATAAAATAAAAATAAAAATAGCAATATACTTTTAATATTAGTGTACTCACCTTCATTTCACATGCAGATCTACTTTTTCATAGCAATGAGATTCCACTATCAACCCATTCCGTGAAGTCTGACAAATTTACGATAAAATTTACCTTTTGTGTTTAAAAATGAATATTATAACGGAGAATGTAATGTTACTAGATACTACTGAATAAGTAATGGGACAGTGTTATAAAAAATATATCATGCAATAACAACTGCAAATATTTAATACGTCTCACACCATTACAGAAAGTTATCCAGAGTCTGTATTTTCAATAAGACATTCAGTTTTTTCTTATCTTAAAAGTTCACAACTAACAACAATTGACATCCCATACACAAAAATTCCTTGTTTATTGCAGTACAACAATCTTTTCAATGCACACTTTAATCTTTATTGGAATGAGTTCTCAAGGCATCTCAGTGATGGCACAATGGAATTACATCAGATGAGGTAATTTATTACTACGAACCTCAAAAGTTCACAAAATGTACCATGTAATGTATGCTCGCACGATCATCTCAAATATGATTTCTATATTATATCAAATAAATACTTTTATATATAAGAATACAAATTAAATCAAATTTAGACTCAACCACCTTATTGGAATAACTGAAATTGCTCATTTTTTCTTGGATTTAATTATAACTCACGGTATCTGAAGTCTAAAGTAATAAACTGACTTACGAAGCTTATCTTATTTATAAATGTCTTTAGTATTTGTGCAAAATTGTAGCCAATTATCTGAAACCTTCTTTTACATACATTTTTCATTTCTTTCACAAATAATATAAGTATACAAAGTTAATTTTTACTGTGCAAAAATGTAGCTAATTACCCAAAAACTCATCTAACATACTCTTTTCACAAGTAATATAATATGCTAAATTACTTTAACTTCTTTTTATATATCCTCTTCAAACATATTATGATTATGATCAAAGGTATATAAATATACATGCACACACCTTTAGCCATAATAAAGATCAGCATATCGCTAGTTAAAGTACAAGCAATATACGTTATATTGAATCAATACTGTGTACACAAAAATATGTTTTGCCTTTCAATATATTTTTTGTGGTGTTATTGTAGTATGCGATGTACTTCACTTTCTGTAATCTACTGTGTCCTGATCTGACCTAACTAGCTTAGGTTAGGTTAGTTGGGCTATATTAGGGTTCAGGAGTCAACAGATAGTCTATTGTATACTACAATAGCACCCATTTTGTTCCACAGCCAGTTCAGAGTTAAGAAATTTTTTCAAAATATATTTAATTATGTAAAGATATTAAATATGCTTACAGTGCATGTGGACATAAATTAATATTTGGATTTAGTTTTTGCTTTTTACCTCTTTGTTGAAGCTGGGGGTAGTATACGTTTCCTGAAAATTACATATGAACATTCAGTCAGGTCATCCAAAGATGATTTCCCTAAACATGGAAAACAGTTACATCAAATGCAAATGATCGGGTTTGTTCAGTTACAGTGCAGTGAATGAGTACCATGAAGTAATCCCACGATAATTAGATAACTCTAAAATTATTGATAAATCGCACAAAACAACAGTTAATATTAGCTGTTAACATAGGAATTCATGTTTTACAGAAATAAAAAAGCTCACATACCAAACAAATATATTAAAGACAAGCCTATCCTTGCAGGCAAAGGAAGGAGGCTATCTATATGAACAAAAATATTTGAAATAAAAAAAATTAGGATCCCTATGCCAAGACCAGGGGTAAGGTACCTGATGACAATCAAGGGGGGGGGGAAACCAACAAAACCTAAACCAATAAACAAGTAAAGGCACAGTGAGCAATCAGACGGCAAACATACCCATAAGTTTAGAGCAAGGTTGATCCGATAAGAAAGGGCAGTCATATCGCTGTAAATGTCAAAAGATTCCAGCAATGACCTCCATCCAGCTGGGATGGAGATCCACAATGCCAACATGGAACTGTGGCTCTCAATATGCTATGAAACTAACATTGAGATGCTTGGGTTATTAAGTCTAGATGCTTGGGATATTAAGTCACCATCAACTCTCTGTCTTCAAGAATTAACGAAGTACCTGTACATAATATGCATGACTGGGTGGTGCCGTTCAGACACTGATGTTTTGGCACCATTCATTTTGTAAAGACAAGTTAGGTTTTCAAAATATAGACATCTTCTTAGCTCCAGAACGTCTGTCGCCAAATGGGCTTTAGCAACTAAACAGAAGTTCCAAAATATACCAAACCCCAGGCAATGGTGGCTCAGAAGAGATTATACCCATAGCTGGATGCTTTACTGTTAATGATGCCACTAGAGTCTGTGATAAAAGGAGTTCCAAAAAGTACTTTCCCTGGAGACCTGCTACATGGCCAACAAGTTTATATATTAGAGGGATTACTGCACAATAAACTGAAGTTTGCTAATCATATATTACAATAACAGAATTAATGTTTGCATCATCCAAACAAACTAATACACTACTTACCACTGTTTTCATATAAAAATAAAAATTCTTCTTCTTTTACCTTTCTACACCTTCCAGTCGATACTCATTCTTTTGAACTTTAACAGAACAAACCTCATATATAATAGAGCAGCTTACATATAAAGTATAAGTCACATCTCAGATATTCACTTTTACAGTAACTTCAGATAGAAAATGGCACATTCACTATTGCAGAGACTGATATGGACATGAGAGTTTGAGACCTTAATAATAGCTTTCAAAAGAAGAAAAATTTATCTATCCATAAATATAGGAGCCACATCCCACAAAATGTTACTACACCCATATAGTAACACCTTCACTGATAATAGCACATTAAGGTCTCGATTAAACACCATCAATGTGACAGTAAGATAAAAAATGCCAAGGAACACAATTAATAATAAGCATAGGGAGTAAAGGCATCATAGGGGATGATGGGACTGAGAAAAACATAAAGTATATATATATATATATATATATATATATATATATATATATATATATATATATATATATATATATATATATATATATATATATATATAAAATAAAATATATATATATATATATATATATATATATATATATATATATATATATATATATATATATATATATATATATATATATATATATATATATATATATATATATATAAACCAAAACTATTTAACATTATCGTAACACTAAGGAAGAAATGTACAAATCCCTCCCCTATTTAAGGCCATGTCATATATACACAATGAAGAGTTCTTTTCAGGTTTTTCTGATTACATCTCCCTGACATTGGTTAACGGAGTTGAGCCACCACCTCCTCCACTAGCAGCAGCACCGTCAGAAGAGTGTCTCCCAGATTCCATTTCGGAGGAGGCAGAGGAAGAGAGAGTGGTGTTAGATCCCAACGGGTCGGAGGAGCTCGGCACAGACATGCCACGTTCGTGAAATCTTCTAGGCCTGTTGGGGGAGAGCTTAGCCGGGTCCACGCTGCTTGGGTCCGCCTGTAGAAGGGTATGACAGAAGGGCGTAATGGAGGATTACTAGTCGAGGATTTAATACAGCAGTGAGAATGCTCTCAAGTGATGGAAAACTTTTACAAAGTAAGTGAAACATTGGGTCATTTGTGAAAAGGATAATCGCTCTTGATGAAGCAAAATATTTGGAAGTATAAATATGTCAATAATAAATAAAAATTAATTACTGATTGTCAGTTACAACAAAATTAGATAACTCTTTTGGAGAATCAAATGTATGTGATAATATTTGGTTTGCTTTGCCTAAAAGAATTTTGACATATTAGGCTATTGTTGCATAAGTTATATATCACACAAAGTTACTAACAATTAAATTTCATAATAGTATAAATGAATTCCAATAAATATCAGATCACAATCATAAAACAAACACATCAACTAACTTGTAAATTAGGATGTAAATTAATAAGAATTTGAACTCACTTAGATGAAGTACATTTATATGCAATTTAAACACCTTATACAATATGAAATAGATATTTGATAATACCTATAGCTTCCTATAATGTTTTCTTCATTATCTAGTTCAGGCAACATATATCAGACATTGCATCTTCAGTAAAACATGCAAATACTAGGTCATTTAGCAGAGTAGTTGCTTTATTATGAAAATTAAAATTGTGAAGATATAACATAATTATATAATACCTAATTCTTCACCTACTAATGTTAGTCAAATTTAAAAGGAGTAAAGTACGTCATTATTATAATATTATAAAACGGTATGTAGCGTAACATACAGTGTACAATACCAGTATTAAAAATGTGCTTCATCCAACATAAAATAGTGTAAAAAGAAACATACTTGTACAAAATACTGGTAGTGTGTACACATACATCTACAATACATGCAAAAAGAGAAATACATCAACTATGCAGCAAAAAAGAAAAATTATTCATTTAGGGAAAGACATACTTTAATAAGAGACATCCATAAGAGCTAGAACAAGAAACATCAATGAAAATCATTAACAACAGGTTCAAATGACAACACGGGACATAAACTTGAAAGTATATTATATCACTGTATAACACTTCGAATTCTTAAGAAACAGAAAACCATGACACTAGGATATATAAATAGAGGTTAAAATTCAGATACACCACTTATTCTTGCTCAGTGTTCAACCATGGTGGTTGCCTTTTTTAAAAATATTGTGACTACTAATCATATACTGTACTGTGCTAAACATGCAAATGATTATATATATATATATATATATATATATATATATATATATATATATATATATATATATATATATATATATATATATATATATATATATATATATATATATATATATATATATATATATATATATATATGAAAAGGCTAATTATTTGTTATAATTTTTTCCATAGAGGATGACACCAGACAATAGTAAACTGGAAAAAAATCAATGGATTTATTCAGGTAACATATACATAATGACAATTTCTTAGGGCTGCAAAACATAATAGTAATCAGTGGAACTATGAAAATCTCAAGATAATATATTTGATACTGCAGAAAGAAAATGTACAGCGTGATAAAGCATATATGTAAGTAAACATTAAAATAAAGTAAAAGTTAAATCCAATAGTAAAGCTACATCATTCATCATAGAAGCACTAAGCATTATGTATTCCAGTTTCTTAGCTTAATTTAGTTTTCCTTTATTTCTAAGTTCTCTTATTCTCAGTCAACAAAAGCAATATTTCTGAGTTTACTAGAAGGTAAAACTCATTAAAACAATATATAAGACAGAGGTCAAAACAACTGTTGTAATTAAAGATACACAAGAACTATACCAGACAATATTGTAATTTATAATATGATAAAAAAACATGATGTGATGGCCTATGAAACCAATACTAGTCAAGTAGCGAAAACCTCATCAACAGAAGTATGACCCCAAATACAAAGCCAGGATATACAGAGAGTCCCTGGGTTATGCTGTCCCCAAGTTACAATGTTCCACCATTATGAAAAAGGTGCATAAATTATTAATAACTTATTAATAAAGCAAATTTTTGTCCTACCTGGCTTGTGTTGTATATTCAAACGTCACGCACTAAACAGTTTGCAAGTGTGGGGAACAAATACATAGCTAGCAGCACTGTTGAATTTGTATATTTAAAATTAATGGATTTATTTGTTTACTTGTTTATGCATTTGGTTATATTAAGGAATTAGAATTAATTTATTTACGATCATTATATGAAAAAGTTTGTTGAGCGTGGAGAAAGAATACGCCATCGTGCAGCATTAGACCGAGAAGAGAAGAAGAAGCTTTGCTCAGCTTACTCTAATATGCCATATTGTTTCCCATGCTCATCGGCTCTTTTCTTGTTTTTGTTTGTGTTCGCTCATTATTGACCTGTACTATGCATCCCAAGAGTAGTGGTGATTTTTCTGATGGCAGTGCTGCTAAGAAAAGGAAAGCCATCACTATGGTTATTAAAGATGAAATAATAAGATGCTCGGAAAAGGGAGAAAGTGCTATGAACATTGGCTGCTCTCTGGGGTTAGACCGTTAGATGGTGGCAACAATCATTAAGGAAAAAGATCGCATCCATATGCATGTGAAAGGTTCTGCTTCTATGATGTTCACTATGATTACCAAGCAGCATAGTATTCTTATGAACGAGATAGAGAGATTATTAGTGCTTTGGCAGGATGATCAGCATTGACAGCGTATCCCTTTGAGCCTCATATTGACACAAGTAAAAGCTAAAAGATTGTTCGATGCCGTGAAAAGGGGGAAGGGAGTGAAAGTGAAGAGTTTCTGGCCAGTAAGGGTCGGTTTAATTGTTTTTAGACTCGTACTAATTTCCATAGTCTAAGGGTGCAAGGTGAAGCTGCTAGTGGTGATGAGAAAGCAGCAAAAGATTTTCCCAGTGTGTTAGGAGAAATAATTATGGAGGGGGATTACCATGCTGAACAAATATCTAACATGAATTAGTCTGGCTTGTTTTGGAAGCATATGCTCAGTCGTACATACATTGCCAAGGAGGAGAAGGCAACAACAAGCCATAAAGTCAGCAAGGAGAGACTGACTTTGCTTTTTGGGGTTAATGCTGCTGGAGACTGTAAGCTGAAGCCCTTGTTGGCTTACATGGCAGAAAATCTAAGAGCACTCAAGGAAATTTGGAAGGGTCAACCGCCAATCATCCGGAAGTCGAACAAGAAGGCTTGGATAACCCTTCAGATAATATTTTAGGACTGGTTCAGCAACCATTTTTTGCTTCCAAGGGTCTGCTTTTTAAGGTGTTATTAGTGATGGACAGTGCCTCTGGTCACCCTCCCCATCGGGATGACACAAGAATTTTACTCTCAAGGAGTTTTGGAAGTCATCCAATATTCTTCAGGCTGTGAATAATACTGCTGTTTCTTGGGAAGAAGTTAAGCAGGTGAACTTGAATAGGGTATAGAATAAACTGTGCTCCCAGTTTGTGAATGACTTCCGTGGCTTTGAGGAGACAGTTGAGGCTGTCACCAAGAATGAAGTTAGCCCGAGTAAGGAGCTCAAGTTGGAGGTGGAGCCTGATGATGTCAAAGAGTTGCAGGAATCTCATGGAGAGGAGTTAACTTCTGAGGACCTCATTCAACTGGAGAAGCAGATGGTTGAAGAGGATGAAGAAATACCAACCCCAGAGTCCAAGAGGTTCACGACTAGGGAATTGGAAGAATTCTTTACTCTGATAGAGGGAGGGTTGACAAAGCAAGAGGCTCAGGACCCCAACACAGCCATGTTCAATAAGGTTGCCAGAGAGTTTACAGATTGCCTGTGGTGTTACAAGGAAATTTGATAGGAAAAGAAGAGGGCATCCCTCCAAACACCCCTCAGCCAATTCTTCGTGAAGGCAGAGCCCCCAGCAACATACCCTGTACCCTCTATCTCTGGTGCCTCTAAGAATCACCTTCCCCAGTATCTCCAGCATTTGCTGAAGGTTCTCTTGTCTTTCCAGACTCACATACTCCAGTCTCCTCAGCACCTGCCTCTTCAGCTTTCTCCTCCTTATATGTTTATCTCTCCCTCCCTTGCAACAATAATAATAATAATAATAATAATAATAATAACCTTTATTTCCATTTCATTACAATGGGTATTCGTCAGCCAGGGCAAGCCCCAACCCCCCACTGTGGTGTCCAAACACAGCAGTTCCTGCCAGTAAACAGCTTAAACTCTCGGTCTTGGACGGGAACCGATCTTTCGACCTCGTGAATGCGAAGCCAGCGCGTTACCACTGTACTAGCCAGCAAGTCGACCACACGAGTAAAGGTAAGCAATACTATATAGTGTACTTTTCCTATTTTTGTCTTAGATTACACGAGTAAAGGTAAGCAATACTGTATGGTGTACTTTTACTATTTTTGTCTTAAAATATGAACTTATATAATTTTTACATGATTTAGGTTATATATTTTTTAGCACTGGTGGCGGACCTAGGTTCGTTTTTAGGTGTGTTCCGACTTAAGATGAAAACCGGGTTATGATAGCTATCAGGGATGGAACCCTGTCATAATACGGGAACCCTGTATCATTATAGCAAAACTGTCAGTGTTACTCTAGAAAGGAAGAATTACTTAAATAGAGTGGCTTAAGCTCGGTTTTGTCAAATAGGGTGATTCTCCAGTGGCTTGGACTTGGTTTTGTCAAACAGGGCAATCTTCCAGTGGCTTAGACTCTGTCTTGTCAAACAGGGTAATACTCAAATGGCCTAGACTCGGTTTTGTCAAACAAAGCAATATTCCATTCGGGGGCACGGATGTTTGAAATATTTTCACAAAAGAAAATAAAAGAAAAGCAATGGAACAGGACTCAAACAGAAACCAAACAGAATTTATAAATTTTTATGAATAGATTCTAATAAAAAAATCTGCTAAATTTCAGCACTCATAATGGAAGGAATACCTGGATAACACCCAGTATTCAACAATAATGTCATACACTGGCATCAAAAGCGACTAGATGATGTTTGTCCCAGTGAAGACATTAAATACCACATTTTAAGAAAAGATTATTGCACAATACTACCGATCAGGGCTAAGAGTAAAATGCAACAGAGATGTACACAGTTGAGTAATCAACATATGAACACTGATAAGTGCTTGGGATCTGTAGATCACCACCAAAAATAAAAGAAAGCTAGGGTAAAATAGCATCCTGTACTGACTGGGAAGTGAAGTAGAAGATCAGAACTGTACAGCACGAGAGGAAACTGGACATTTATTCTACAATGACATAGGAGAAACCGGAGGAGAATATTAAACTTAATATTATTTGTCATCATCATCAAATCTTTTGGCTTCTCCCATTATAGGGTCACCAAAGTGGGTCAACTGTTTCTATATCGCCCTATCCCCTGGTTTCTCCTATGCCAAACAACACACCCTTATGTCCTCCATCTTCACATCCATAAACCTCCTCTTTCTACTTCATCTCCTCCTGTCTGGCAACTCCAATCCCAACATCCTTCTCCTAGATATTAGGAAAGTAAATAATGTATTGGACATCGAATGGTAATCAGAAAGTAGAGTATGAGTTCAAAGATACTGACAGCACAATGCGTTTTTGATGTTAATGTAAAGTAAGACACTACTGAATCTTATACAAAATAAAGAAATCACAAAATTTAAACCAGTTCTTCAATAAATTTCTAAAGAACAATAAGTGGAATAGAGTCAGGACAATCAAGACAAGCTAGCTCCCCAAAGTGCAATGCGATGTTTTAAGTGTCACAATTAGTTTCTATACAAATGGGGCACTAGACACAGTCATGTTGAAGCTGGTGGATTAAGGTTGGATGCCCTTTGTACCGCTTTGTGATGGGATCAAACCCACTTTAGTCATTTCCCAATCGTATGCTCTACCTTTTAGCGACCATGGCCCCCAAGCTAGCTCCCCAAGGTCAGCTAAATGAGTAAAAGGTTATGAAACTAATAAAATACAACCTCCTAAAATTTCTGGAAATCTAAATAGCTCTATAAACTAAAACCGAGACAAAAATAAAAATAAAAAAATAACACAAATTCAGCTCAAGGAACACATCCCCAAGCTAAAATCGACTGCTTCATGTAAGCAGTTAGTCCATACATTCAGTATAATGATATGGCCTGCATATTTAACAATGAATTTATTATGGTAAAAATGCTATATATTTAAAATTTCCTTGTAAATTTCAAACCCCAAAGTGAATCTGATTACTAATTTTATGCGTTATCCTCCATGGTTGGCTGGTATACAGTATTAGTTGGATATTTCTCTCACATGTAATCACTGCAAAAAAATGTATGCACTATTCTAAAGTAAGCACAACTAATTCAGAAAAGAAATTAAAATAAATATATGAGCAAATGCATGACAGTTCCAGAATATACTTGATAACACATTTCTCAGTAGGAATAATTAATTACTTCAATTATGCAGGACTATTTCAAACAGACAAATTTTGAAATATATTAAAGGTACTCAGATCTAGTCATTTTAGATAATATACTTCTGCTTTAAATTATCAGTTCACAAGGTTCAATGGCTTAACATCTAAATAAAACCATATTAAAAAAAAGACTGATAAATAAGTAAATACCTCTACATAACTAAAAATTAAAATTATCAATATTTACAGCACAAAAAGGAAGTACAAGTAGGTGAATTCCCAAAATTGTGATAAATAATAGTGTTTCTACACTTGCAACTGCTGTGATTACAGTTTGTACATATATCTCATATTCAACTAAAAACAAGTACCGGAGGATAAATGTAGGGAACAAGTGGGTTAGTTTTGTATACTCTTCATCCTGACAGGTAGCAGTGCCTGAAGGGGATGTTTCTGGTTGCAGTATATAACATCTTACCTGTAAGACTGAGGAAAGCATACCAGAATGCCAAGTGTCATCTAGAAGTATACAAGTTCCCATTGATTTTCCTCTGTTATGACAGGTAAAATACAAACATAACTTCCAAAATGGAAGCCTCTGGCACTTATGTACAGACTTTTAACTTCCAGGGTGATGCGTACATACCAAAATGCCCTATGTCCTCTATAATTATATGAAATAATCTTTGGTATATCTTCTACCTTGACTGGTAGTATATAGGCCTCGACTAGTTTTGCCCAGAATCATACTCTGTTGGGGCAGATAATAACAAAAAGTCCTATCATTTGTACTATTATTTCCTCCATGCTTAGACTTTGACCAGTCAGGGCTGAAATATCATACTAAAATACCCAGTAGTTGTATAGGCTATCTCTGATATCTCACCTGCCCTCACAGGTAAGTGAATAGTCACCCTCCAATAATGCCTAGAGTCTTACTTACAGTCTGCAGTAACGTCTAATACAGATGAATCTGTTATTACATTTTTACAGAGTAATGAAAAAGAAGGCTAAACAGAATGATGCCTTACACTAAGACGTCTTGAAAATTAAATATGTTTCTATAGAGGAAAATTTTATGGTAAATTATCATGAAAATTTTATCCCGTAAAATCCTATAAAAGCGCAGGAAGGAAGTACTTTGGTTGTCTCAACATTCCACAAAGAAAATTGGATTTGAAGCTTATTTCTATGGAAAGACACGATGAACCAATTGTGGTGAAATAGTCCTAGAAGAGTAAAGGTAAGTGGAGTTTCTTAACTCTCTCTAATTTGTACTAAAGGACTGTCCCATACTAGTTCACTCATCAATTTGGAAATTAAATAAATGAACAAAACTTTAATACATTTAAGAAACATATATGGTATGATCTCTGAGTTATGAAAACAGTTATAAGTGGTAATAAAAAGTTAAATAATGATTTTAGAAATTACGGAGAAGATACTCTGATGTTTCATATACCATTATGTAAATGAACAGGTGAAGAAAACCCTTATTCACAATCTGAAAGGGAGACTTCATTGTAATTTGAATGTTGCCTGAAGGTAAGGTACATTGAGTTCATTACATATTATTCATCATTCTCAATTCAGCTCATTATAGCATTACGCCAATGCTGTGAAAGACAATATACACAAGAAAAAATTATACATTTCTCATCCATTACTTAGAGAAAAAAGCGGAAGACATTAGAAAATACCACTTATTAAGATGACTATATATGATACAATTCAAATATAAAAATCATATTCTAATAGACATATAAAGGGCATCCATTACATTACTCTTTCGAAAATTATTCTACATGATCAAGCTATTCAAAAAATAAAATTAAATCAAAGCTTCCATAGACCAGACGCCATTACATGAAATACTTGGTCAAAAGTCATTTGACACAATCAAGATATTAAAAAAAAAATAGAAAAAAATATTACACATTAAAACTTTAACATAAAAAGTACCAATATGAGTGCAGTGTGTGAGTCAATGATAATTCAAGAGGATTTATACATCAAACTCATAATGGACTAACGACAAAGTATTGTGAGAGAACACTAATGATGGGAGAGCTACGATAGGAATAGCATTTCAACATAATTTAATTCCGCAGCTCCATCTTGTCGGTGTCCACTCCCATTTAAATGGGGATTAACAGTGACACATAAAACGGATAATATTATACTTTAAATGCACTAACTCTGTCTACATTCAAAAGCACCACAATTATAACAGAAACCCAGTTGTGGATCTATCACATGAAATTTAAGATTAATGGATAGGGAAATATGAATTCTTTGTTAAGAGAAGCTACGCACATGCATATGCTCATGCGTAGGAAGAAGTATGATCTATTTCAAGAGATACAAAGTAAAAATTACAAGTCATTTTTGGAATTAAAAACGTTATATTTGAGGAATTATGAGAGAAAGAGAAGGCAATTCATAACTGAAAACTAATATTACAGAATGTATGCATGTTAACATCATTATTATATACTGCAGTAAGGATATGTTTGGCTCCTGGTAAATGGGCATACTTCGACACTGCCACCCCATTACAAGGAGAATTGCGGCCATTGTTTAAGTGTGTATGTATGTTTTTATGAAATTTATCCCTGATGAAAGAGGGGAAAGATTTCTGCACCAGTACAGTATTCCCTGAGGGGGGCAGGAATATATCTTCTGTATTCCCTTGTGTGTCGTAAAAGCTTACTAGATAAGGTTGAGTGAAGGAACTGGGAATCCCATCTTTTGCATTTACCTCAGCCATCCCCTTTATAAGGAGGATAATGTTTTTTTGTATATAGATAGATTCCCTTTAGTAAAATGGGTGAGGCTGGGCAGAATATGATGAAGACCTATTCGTTTCCTACTTAAAATTAGTGGCAGCATGCTAACTGCACTGTGATATGGTACCACTACAGACAAACTTGCCCACTTATCCCGGAGACCAAAGCAAAGTGATGGGGGGGGGGAAGTTGTGGCAATCCTTTATTCCCAAGGAGCTATGAGGAGTAATTGAGGTATGTTTGATTCTGGTGAATGTGTTTGCTTTGACTACCATCCCTTACAAGGGGGATAGCGGCCATTGTATTTGTATGTATGTGTATTCAATTACTATGATACCAAAATATGAATTCTAAGACTAAACTACAAAAATGAATACAGTAACAAATTAAAAAGGGGAATGAAAAACACTACCCAACATGGTTCAATTGCTAATTCACTGGAAAGTCTTGGAATGTGAAGCATTATCGAAAATACGACGTTAGTAAGAAATTGAAAAATAGAGGAGAGGGAAGTTATAAACTTAATTTTTTTGAGAGGGAATTTTATAATGTAATACCACAATGAGTCTGCTTTGAGAAAGAAATGTGGAATATATATATATATATATATATATATATATATATATATATATATATATATATATATATATATATATATATATATATATATATATATATGCATGAGGGCTTAGCTAAAACTAAAATTTCCTTAATGAATACTGACAAGAAAAAGTAACCTACTTGAAACACAATCACTTATGGTATAATAAGCTATAAAACATGAAAAAGTTATATGTATTGGATACAATTACCTATGTTAAAGAGAACTTCATAGTAAGCTCGATTCAAAATACATATTACTGACAATCTGAAATACATCTGCTTAAGGAATATTCTACAGAGGAATGTACATTATTACTTCTACCTTATTACATATAAGCTCACTAACATGCATATATATTTATCAACTCATTTAATCCTTATCAATATAAGACCATTAAACCAGCATTATTTCAAAGCATTTGCATATAACTCCTGCTTTTTAAAAATAACTCTAAAAATATGACAGTATAGAATAAAGGAAGTACTGCGGCTATACTTTATGCCAAACGTCGATGTACAGTTTATTAAAACCTCTAAAAACTTTTCAATTAGATTCATTATTCTTGATCTGCTTAATAATAGATACAATAAGAAGCCTAGCATTAAGAGATTGACAGAGCATTGATGAATGTGAGAGAGACTGATATAGCTAAAGCATTTCTATAAATTTTCCTGTTAAAATAATCAATATGAAGTACACCAGCACGTAATGTAACATAGGGTCCTTTTTCACGCAAACTGTATATCTCAATTGGTTACTTTTAATTGCTAAAGGAATGTTACAAGTTTCTCTTCTGATAAAAGTTATTCAAGTATTTTATCTTTTGATAATCACTCCTAATTAGGACATCTCAAATGAATACTCACAGTCGATAAAATATAACTAGTATATTATTTTTTGATAATTACTCCTATTCAGCTTATCTCAAAGAGCATAATCACACTGGTTAAAAAAATACTAGCATTTTCTCTTATAATAATCACTCCTAGTCAATATATCTCAAATGAATAATCACGGCTATTAAAAATACTAATATTATCTCTTGTGATCATCATCTCACGTATTTTCATACCAGCTATGACTGCATGGATCTTAAGAAAATCAATGACAGAGATATCCAGACAATTAGTCCATTAATAACTTTTACGGAAGCCATGCTGTATTCACGTGAGATGATTTCCCTAGAGTCTCCTTTTCTTTACTGTGAAAAATGTCAGCTGTCGGAGATTCAAACATTTTAATATTTCTTATCTGTTCACACATGCGCTCTCTCTCTCTTTCTCTCTATTTCACACGTAACATGGAAAGCTCTTACTTATTAAGAAGAGGAAGAAGAAGACGACACTTGTCTCCTGGGGAAGACTTTTCCCAGTAGAGTCTCCCTTCTCTCTCTCTCTCACTATCAATTCTTTCTTTTTCTTTTTTTTAATCCTTTCATGGAGAATAGTCGAGTGGTTCAGGGGATTCCGACTATAGCGGCATACAAGAAAAAGCAGAGGAAGAGGGATCAGAATAACATCCCTTTAGAAGATATACAGAGACATATTCAATTTAAAAAACAGGAGTACACCAAAGATTATCATCAATTTCCCAACCTCTTCTTCAACAGCAGGACAGAGGCCAAGTACATCGCAAAAACACACATGAATCATAAACCATCTATCATCTACCTGTTACGTAAAAATGAAGTTTGTTATAAAACATTCATTTTCACAATGTGTACTATATCAGAGCCTAAAAGACCCCTGCTATATGAGAATCGAACTATTACTGACAATACTGGTGCTTGTTATGTGATTTGTATACATTTCCATACTACAGTCCAGTTTCCTGAGTAATGGGTTATGTGATAACTGTTATTCTGACACTGAAACTTCAATATACATGAAAACAGTAGCATACTAACATGATGATAACCTTAATATAGTGGAATGGGACAATTGGGCACTGCCAGTTGGTGGTTGACATTTTACCATGGCCGTTCTGGTGCCATCCATTTTGTGTAGATAGTTAGGTTAGGTTTCCAAAATAAAAATATCCTCTAAGCACCAGAACGTCCATTGTCAAATGGGTTGTCACTAAAATGGGCTTAGTGCTCAAAAATTCAGAGACAAAACAGCTGCATTAAAAAGTGCCAAACCACTGACATAGTAAAAAAAAAATACTGTTTCTGTGGTATCAAAAAACTAATAGTCTTACGTGTGTCAAGCTTTAAGAGTTTAGAATTCTGAAAATGAATAGTGCTTGATATTCATTGGTACAGAAGTACTGCAAGTAGGCTTAAGATATCAAAACAAAACTTTGCTACAATTTTTATACTTTACCATAAAAACAGTTATTTACATTTTTCTCTAAAAGTTTTTCCATAATATTAAACTCTATGTCCGTATATAGGGAGTCCCCGATTTACGATGTTCCTAGTTATGACGTTCTGCTATTTTGACAGAGGCCAATAAACTAATAAATCATTGATAAATAAATTTTTTGACCTACCTGGCTTGTGTGGTAAATTCAAACTGCGGGCGCTGAACAGTTTGAGAGCACGGAAGACAATTACACAGCTAGCAGCTCAGCTGCATTCATGCATATAAAGTTAATGGTGTTACTTATCTATTTATTTATGCATTTGGTTATATTAAAGGATTATACTGAATTTATTTACAAAATTAACATACACATAGACGTAAATATGATTTTATGCGAAACTGTTTGTTGAGCGTTGCAAAAGAATATGCCCTCACATGGCATTAAAAGAGGAAGAACAACCGCTCATTTTCTCTCACCCGCCATATTGATATTGTCCTCATCTGCTCTCTTGTTGGTTTCACTCATGTTCGCTCGTTATTGACCTAACTATGTCTCCCAAGTGTAATACTGATATTTCTGATGGCAGTACTGAGAAGAAAAGAAAACCCATCACCATGGAAATTAAAGTTGAAATGGTAACATACTCGGAAAAGGGAGAAAGTGCTATGAACATTGGCTGTTCACTGGGATTAGCCTGTTTGACCGTGGTGACGATCAGTAAGGATATAAGATCGCATCCTTGAACATGTGAAAGGTTCTACGGCTATGATGTCCACTGTGATTACCAAGCAGTGTACAGTAGTCACCTTATGATCGAGATGGAGACATTACTAGTGCTTTGGCTTGATGACCAGCACTGACGGCATATCCCAGTGAGCCTCATGTCGATACAAGAAAAGGCTAAAAGATTGGTCAATGCCGTGAAAAGGGGGAAGGGAGTGTAAGCGAAGAGTTTGTTGCCAATAGGGATTGGTTTCATCGTTTAAAGAATTGTGCTATTAAGGGTGCAAGGTGAAGATGCTAGTGGTGATGAGGAAGTAGCAAATGATTTTCCCAGTGTGTTAGCAGAAATAATTAAGGAGAGGGGTTACCGCGCCAAACAAGTATTTAACATAGATGAGTCTGGCTCGTTTTGGAAGCCTATGCCTAGTCATACGTACATTGCCAAGGAGGAGAAGGCAGCAACAGGCCATAAAGTCAGCAAGGAGTGACTGACTTTGCTATTGGGTGCTAATTCTGCTGAAGACTACAAGCTGAAGCCCTTGTTGGTTTAATTGGCAGAAAATCCAAGGGCACTTGGAAGGATCAACTGTCTGGAACTCTAACAAGAAGGCTTGGGTAACCCTTCATATATTTGAGGTTTGATTCAGAAAACAATTTTTGCCGGAAGTGGAGAGGTAATGTGCTTCCAAAAGTCTGCCCTTTAAGGTGTTGCTAGCGCTGGACAGTGCTCAAGGTCACCATCCCCATTTGGATGACTTTCAACCTAATGTAAAGGTGGTTTACCTTCCATCTAATACCACTACTTTGCTACAGAGTATGGATCAGGGGGTCATTGCCTCTTTCAAGGCCTACTACCTCCAAAGGACAATCACTATGGCTCTCAGGGCAATTGAAAAGAACAAATCTTTGACTCATAAGGAGTTTTGGAAGTCATACAATATTCTTAATGCTGTGAAGAATATTGCTGATTCTTGGGAGAAAGTGGACGATCTTGAATGGGGTATAGAAGAAACTGTGCCCCCAATTTATGAATGCCTTCCATGGCTTTGAGGAGACAGTTGAGGCTGTTACCAAGAACGTAGTTGCCCTGAGTAAGGAGCTCAAGTTGGAGGTAGAGCCTGATGATGTAAAAGAGCAGCAGGAATCTCATGGAGAGGAGTTATCTCCTGAGGTCCTCATTCAACTGGAGAAGCATATGCTTGAAGAGGATGAAAAAATACCAACCCCAGAGCCCAAGAGATTCACAACCTGGGAAGTAGAAGAATTGTTTGTCCTGATAGAGGAAGGGTGGCAAAGCTCAAGGATTAGGACCCCAACACTGCCAGGTAGATTAAGGTCGCCAGAGGGGTCATGAATTGCCTGCGGTGCTACAAGGAAATCTGAGAGGAGAAGAAGAAGGCATCCTTCCAGACTCACCTTGACCAATTCTTCGCGAAGGCAGAGCCCCCAGCAACATATCCTGTACAGTCTACCTCAGGTACCTCTATAGAATCACCTGCCCCAGTAACTCCAGCATCTGCTGCAGGTTCTCTTGTCTCTCCAGACTCACTTGCCCAAGTCTCCTCAGCACCTGCCTCTCTAGCTTTCTCCTTCTTATAAGCCTGTCACTCCCTCCATTGCAACACCCCATCCAGTGTGCAAGCTGATCACACAAGTAAAGGTAAGCAATACTGCATTGTGTATTTTTACTATTCTTATGTCTTAAAATACACAAATAAAGGTGGGCAATACTGTATAGTGTGAGTTTACTATTTTTATGTCTTAGATTATGAACTTAAATGATTCTTCTATGTTTTAGTTAATTTATTTTTAACACTGGTGGAGAACCAGGTTCTACTTTAGGTGTTTTCCAACTTATGATGAAATCCAGGTTACAGCAGCTGTCAGGAACGAAACCCTGTCATAAATTGGGGGCCCCCTGTATTAGATAGCTCACGTAGATAAACAAGTAAAGCAATTTCTTGTAGCTACTCATCAAAGAAATTAGGTATTAGACTACACCAAAAACAGGCGTTAATCATCTTGACCTAAGGAGTGGCTCCAGGGTGTATTATGTAAAAACACTGATAGGCTTGAGTAAGATATAAAAAGAAAGAACACCATAATAATAAAAAAAAGGTGGCTGAATGCTAAAAAAGTTCCCTGTGGTGCCACATTGAGGGAGTTAAAATAATTTGAAAGCCAATGTATTCAGAGGTGGCAGCTACTGTTAGTATTTTATGCTTGGGCAGTTTTCCACATTCAGAAGTTTACTGCTTGTCAGTAAGATTATGGGGAAGTTGCAGCATTTCTTCTTTTCACATGAGGTGTTACTGTGCATTTTATATCTTCAATATATCATTTATACAGATGTTTTGGTGCTCCCAAGGTTTGCATGTGTTGCCTTCCGTTATCCTATTCATATTTTCATATTATGCCAATAACTTTTTATATGGCTTTCTTTTTCCTTCAATTAGGCTGAAGTTGCTCTTTCGGGAACAAAGCCCTGTTTAAGAAAGTTGTGGTGGAGTATCCATTTTTTATTGGCCAAAGGAATACATAAGGGGGAAGAAATACCAATGTTAGATAAAAAAAAAGGGACCTCCTTTCCCACATCTGGCATGCTAGATGGGTTTGTGAAATAGCTTGCTTGTTTGATTATGGTAGCTGGCTAAGATTTTGCCTATGATATCCTCTGCGAGCTTGACCAATTTTGGTAAAGAGCATCAGCCTGGCGATATACTGTAGCTCAACTTTTTCCCAACAGTAAGTGATTAAATTCTTTGGTGGTATCTGCTTGTCAGCACTTTATGCTAAATAGTCACTGCCACTTAAAGGCCCCCTCAATAGGATATTGGAGTATGATATGCCCTACCCATACTGAAGTGAAGCAAATGGGAGCTCCTCTTCTGAGTGGGTTCTTATTCATCCACCCTGTGGGTTAGGTATGCCTTTCCATACAGGTTGCTTATCTTGCAATATCTTTACAGATTATTTAATTTTCTACATTTTTTTAAAATTTCATAATGCCAGTCCCATCTCACAATCTCCTCTTTGACTTGTAACTGTTTCCTTGTTATTCTAGTTTCCTTTGTCTTTCTTGTTAGTTTATCCTCTTTCCAGGTTATCAGCTTTTAAAAGCAAGGGTTGGTATGACAGTTTCTTCAGTCGTGCATTTGTGAAAACATGCTTCTTGTGAAGTTTCTCTATCAAACTGGATGGTCTCTGCATAAGGTGATAGTCTGCCTCTCTAAATCTAAGTACCTAGTTTAAAGCCAAGATTTATATTTTCCATCCACACTGTTAGGATTCCTAAGTGTGCTAGGAAAGTTTGTGGTGGTGATTATCTTATCCTGGAATTGGTTCTTTAAGGAGCTGTGGACACCAGGAAAGGCATCTCCTTTCTTATAAGGTCATTACAGTATGTCCCCTTATAAGAGCTAAAATTTTCTTGTTGAGAGCATCCTTCAAATTATCTTGTGGAAAAATATATAGCAGGGCACTTCCTGCCTTTCTGTAAAGACTACCCCTTGTGCTATTTTCTGGTGGTATCCATCTGTTGAGTGTTGAATGTCCTGGTGGCGTTCTTCACTGGGCGTTTGATAGGACTGTCAGCCTTTTGTACATTCGTCCATAGATATTATAGTTAATTTGTTCATGTGCCACATGCCCTCATCCTTTTTTCCCTAAGTCATCTTGAGTTTGGAATGTGATGCTGCTCTCTTAGTGCGTCACTATCAGGTTATTTGTCTTTTCTCAGATGTTCTTTGCAAGCCTACATTTCGATCTTTTGTTCTCTCAAGAAGACCCCTGATTTTCTTTTCATATGTCCAATTCATTTTTATCCTGATGGAACCTCCTTAGCTACATTACTTCATTAGAAAAGTCCACTCTTATCCAAAAAGAAAATTGTCTTGTATGCTTGCACTTACAAAATAAATTCCAGGCTGGTCAGTGCAGGACTATTTCTTATTAGGAGAATACAATGTGAGCATGTGATCCTTTTACAGCTACTTAAAATGGCATGTGTTGGTTTGCTTTTGCTCTGGAATACTAAATTTTCTCAGTCCAGTTGCTGTTGTAATGCTGGGTGCATGCATTTGCAATTTGGTATTCTGTACAATTCGAGTGTGTTTGCGCCAAAATTGGTTATTGTATGTTTTGGTGATACTGAAGACTCAAAGGCATAACTGCTAAGATAGTACCACAATTATCTTTTTATACCAAGTACTTTGCATTAAACATTATTAATGAAGCTTTTCCTGCAGCAGCATCTAAATACAGATCCATTACCCATGAGGTTCATAAACCATCACTTTGTGAAGAATCTCTATATTTATGCATGAGATGACCCAAAAATTGATTTAAAAAAGGAGTAACTTTTAGTAAATGCCTGATACTGCAAACAATCTATACCCCCAGCTTAGTCCACTTACTGCTTTTTTATTTCTCTACCAAAAGTGCCTATAAATCCATGCATGTAATGTACCTCAAAATAAGAAAATCGCAACTTGTTGTTTTTAAATACAGTTTGTGAACGACAAGAAAAATAAAACGTTCTATAAGAAGGACGTGAGAGCATGAAAGACATAAATAAAAAAAATATAATTCTAACTTCAAGACAAATGCACTACTACCCTTACAAAATGCACTAATCATTACAGAGAAGTAATAAATACAGGCAAAGCATATCAAGTGAGACATGGGCCAGTATGAAATGTGCTGTATTTTAACTGGTGATTTATAAGAATAAAGAGCTTTACCCTTGTGAGTCACATAGCTACAGAGCTTCAGGACATAAAGGTGCAAAACAGTTACATTATACTAACACTCATTATTTAAATGCAATTTTAAAGACAATAACTCTCATAGGAGGGATTCATAGTAATTAAAAAGATTACACACTATGCATCAATAGAAATGAACATAAAAAAACAGTACAGTACAGTACTTCAAATTAAAAGTTCACTTCAGAAAAGCTGTTAAGGACTTTGGACAATAATTACAAGCTATCAATAATAAAAGCTTGATAACTACATATTAGCAATTAAAAACAGTCACTTCACAGATATGTCATCTATCTATTTCACTTCAGTCACTGTTGCCGAATTTGCCTTCTAATGCACTCAGTCAGCAGCGATGGAAAACATAACCTCCCTCTCTCTCTCTCTTTCTGAAGCCAACATACCGATATTCATGTTAGTATGAATACTCACCTGATAAGCTAAGGCGTTCATGATGATATGATAAGGTACAAGGCCAAGAGGGTGTATTTCCTTCATAAGAATATTGGCAGGGATCTTGTAGAACTGGATGTATTCCAAGAAATTTCCAATCACTTCTTTCAGATCTGTGTTCGGCTGATTATCACAGTGTTTCTTTGACCACATGAGACCAGCCTGGGAATACAGACATTTTTCATTTTCATGTACTATTATTGCATCTATATACACAAGACATTATCCCTCTTATCAGGGTGGTGGCTGAGTCAAAGCAAAATATAATAGACTATTTGGATGGAAAATACAAAAGTGAGGAGTCTTAGCCCCCTCATTCAGCCCAATATTGTTGACTTCTACGATATACTAAGGAACAGGGAGGACGTTATCTTGCCCTCCCTCAGGGGGAGCAAGTATTACAAATACCTGAGAAATTATCCCAGGCAGTGGAGGTAAAAGTATATGCATTTTAATTCTCCATGTGATATAAAAGCCAGAAAAAGGGTTCCAATTTTGGGGGGTTACCACAGAAAAGCTGATGAAGAGGGGGAGAATGTGCAGAGTATGATGAAGCCTTGTTGCCTCCTTTTCTTGTTTAGCTATAACTATCCTGCTGACTTAGCAGGATATAAAGTCAATTTTACACTGATTAATCATATGTGCTCACGCTATATTCAGCTCATCATTATAATTACTGCTTGTTGGCAACTTTAAGTTAAGCTTTATAAACAAAGAATGGATCTAGCAACAGCTAATATTCAAGAATTAATGTAGGATGATCATAAACTAATAGGGATATATGTCCAATATTGCCTTTAACAAAGACTCAAGCAGATTTGAAGATGTTTTGTATTGGTTAAACACACGATGCTGCATAGTAAGCAAGAGCGAATAAAATGCAAGTCAATCACATTAATTGCAACTTCTATATTCAAACCTTGTGTCATATTAATACTGCGTCATTCACCTCTTGATCTTTTCAGACACCTAAAGTGATAAATACAAAACGATGATGATCATTATACCATTTTAATGAAAGCTATAGCTCTAGATAGTTGAAAGTAGGATTGAAAAAGATAATGAAAAGGGGGTGTAGATTGCTAAACTACAATATAATGTCAATGTAATAATAGTTTGAGCACTCCAGTGATAGTACTTCAGCGAAGAGTACAATAATTAAAATTGAATATGTTCTGGTTTCCATATTAAAGAATATTCATCTTAAAAATGTAAAAAACATTCTTGCACTGCACAGTTCTAAGATAAACTGGGATATTGTGTTGTGCACAATTTACTGTAGCAATGTTATGGCGATGTTATTAGGCAGTGTCAATAACTATAGATAAGGTTGTAAGTAAAATAATGATATAATATTTTCGAATACAGTCAAAGAAGCTCCTAAGTCCAATGCAAGACAGCCTATAAAGGTTGGTAAGCTAAGTGTAAAACAAGTATCAACTGCAAAAGTATCAATATTTTTCTATACCTTTGCTTAAGTCATACATTGGGCACTAAGAAGGCATGTAATCTGACACACTGGCAAGCTACTTCTCAAGAAAATCGGAGCTTAGCAAGCAAATAAAAAAAATATGCTCTAACCTGAAACTTCGTGAATTCATCAGCTTTAAGTTCCTCTCGGGCCATAATGAGTCGTACAACATGTTGAGGAAGAAGAGTGAAAGATCCCAAATTCAGTACCTCATTGCCATGTTCGTCAACAAATTCCAACACCTGAAACGATACATATACTGTACCGTGAAATTAAGACAAAAAGGAAGTCATGTAATGTATAAAATTATGCAACTATGTGACCTATGATGGCCCTTTCCTGGATAGGAGGAAGAGCTAGTGGTGCCTACGTGGGTATGATACATCTGGAGGTTAGAGAGTATTTGACTTGCCCACACATGACCTGGCCACCCAAGCCCTCCTAGACTGAAAAGAACCTAAATTTAATAAGCTAATTTCATCCTTCTTGAAAAAACATCACCAAAAAGGTAATAAATATATTCTCACCTAGTCCATACAGGTACCTGGTCTAGAATGGCAAAGGTCTCCTACACCTTCCTGAGAACATATCACAAATAAGGCACCAATCATACTCTCCCCAAGTGAGCAATCAATGAGCCTAATTCTGGAGATTAAGCCCACGAACTTATAAATGGATTTAAGTCTATTACTGCATCCAAACTCTAAAACAAAATATGTAACACAAATACATGGTTTTATTCGAGCAATCTTCCAATAATATATCTTTCAAACGTTTCACACAATATACCTGATGAGCTTAATGTCCAGTAACCGTGGACGTAGAACAATCTGCATTCTATAACTTTCACTATGTTTACAACCTTATTAGCCTGATGATTAAAAGCATAAGCTACCAATATTAATAACTTAATCTTATCTCTTATCTGTAGCTACATAAGAGCCGAAGTCATCTGAAGAATAAAAGTCTCACTTTCAACATATTCTAAGTATTTCCAGATAATCTCGACAATTGTTTTGATGAGTAATTTATGCATTACGAAGTTCTGATTCCAAGATTCATGATATTATCATCAATCATCTATCAAGGGGAGCATAATTCATTCATTTGTTATGAAACCTAAGTTACCCCTTACAACTATTTTTCAAAATCTTTTCAGAGAAAAAACTATAGAGAGATGGAATATTGACCAGTAGCTTGAAGTTCAAGCAGTTAGAAAACAAAGAGATAAGGGATTACCTTCCCATTAAAAAAAAAAAAACACTTTTTTCTCAACTTTATAAATCCATAACAAGAAATACTGGATGTGTAAAGGCAAAAGACATGGCCATATCTTTAAATTTCGGTTTTGTTAGTCTGTTGTAGACTTTGAAGTAATCTTCCTGGGTTTCACTTGATATATTACATTTTGTCATGAAGTCTCAGTCTAAATTAAATTACTCGTGTTGATACCCACCTTTTGCACCATGGATTTGGTACATTTGTACTGAATATATCTTTCAGCTGAGGCAAGCAATGCACACACGGTGTCTACGTTGATACAGCATTGTACAAAACCAGAACAACCTTTTCGTAGTTCGTCTAATCCATAATAGTCGGCTGCATTCATCAAACCTATGAGAACAGGTTTATTTGCATTTATGGGAAGATATAATATTAAATTCTTGCATCATACACCATACATCAGAGTTTTATGTCACAAAAAGTCCAAATTTTGGGGCAAATGCAAACACAATGAAACTGGGGAATTAACATTTGGATACCCATCCTAACGCCCTATGGGGGTTCAATAGCAGGTGTGTCACTCCTAAGTCAAGCATTCTACCTTTCAGCTAAGTAGAAACTGAGGTTATTCCCTCTTACAAGAGAGATTTCGGCCACTGTACATATACATATGGACACATTGACTGAATAGAATTCAAAGCTGCACTGGAACAACATAGCGGACCTCACGTTACATGGACTGAATATTAAGGGCAAAATGAAGGCGATTTCAAAGTATGAGCAATTCTCTATCAAAATCAGTGACAACTATAAAGCCACCAACAAACTATACAAAACAGCATTTATTACGTAATTCATCTTCATGTTGGAGCCGAAGAAATTGGCTCTCATTTATCTGCCAACTCCTCCAAAAACGATTCTAGCACACCTGTCCCTCATTCTTTACCCCTCTCTTACCCTATGCTCTCCCTTGCTCATTAAAAACGAACAAAGCATCTGGTGCCAATGGTATAAATGCAAGGTTCCTTAAGGAGGTTACAAATAAACTGACTCCCATGCTTTGCCATCTGTTTTGCCTCATTCTCTCTACCAGTATCTAACCTTCATCTTGGAAGCATGCCCTAGTTTAACCTGTTCCTAAGAAGGGTGACCGCTCTATTCCATCAAACTACCCACCTATTGACTTAACCTCATCTATCGCTAAAGCTTTCGAAACTTTGCTCAATTCTCACTTTTTGAAACGTCTTGATTCAAACTCGCTTATCTTCACTCACCAATATGGCTTCTGCAAGGCAAGATCAACTGGGGACCTCCTGTCCTATCTTACTCATGAATGGTCATCTTGTCTGAGGAACTCTGGGGAATCCTTCGTCGTTGCCCTTGATATTTCTAAGGCTTTTGACAGAGTCTGGCACAAGGCTCTGCTGGCCAAACTCCCTGCTTATGGCTTTTCCCCTCCTCTCTCTTTAATATTTCCAGTTTTCTTTTTGACTGTTTTATATCTGTGGTTGTTGATGGTGCATCATCTAGCCCTTTCCCTGTTACCAATAGCGTTCTACAGGGCTCTGTTCTTTTACCTACTCTGTTACTTCGTTTCATCAACGATATTCTTCAGTCCCCATCCTCCTCTCTTCTTCACGTCTTTGCCGATGATTCTACCCTCTATATTTCCTCTGTCATTTCTTCACAACCTTCATCTGCTACTCGTAATTAGTCTTGTATCACTCTTATTCTACTCTTAACTCCGATTTGCAGAGGGTATCTGAGTGGGGCATCCAAAATTTAGTTAAATTTAGTGCCTCCTAATAGCCCTATTGTCTTTGAAACTAATGAAATTTATCCTCTTAATTCTATTAATATATTAAGAATCTAGACAGCCTTTAACTTGTCTTAGAGGAATCACATACTCCAATTTTCTATATCTGCATCCAAAATATTTGGGGTTCTATTTCATTTTCGTCATTACTTTTCCTCTTTACAGTTACTTAATATCTATAAAAGTCTTATCCGTCCCAGCTTAGAATACTGCTTGCACATCTGGGGTGCTTCTTCATATACTTATCTCCTTGATAGGGTTGAATCTAAGACAGTCAGACTCATTAATGATCCTTCTCTTACTTCTTATCTGGATTCACTTTCACTGCGCCGTAAGGTATTATCCCTATCTCTTTTCTATCGCTACTTCTTCCATTGCTGCTCTGATGAGTTAGCGAGTTGTATCCCTTCCCCACTGCCAAGGCCACATAACACTCGCCAAGCAGGCTCATCTCATAAGTACTTTGTGGAGATTTGTAGCTCACGGATAGGTTGGTGCAGTGATTGCTTCTTCCCATCAACCTCCAGACTCTGGAATTCTCTTTCCCCTTCTGTCATTCCTATTTCTTATATATAACCTATCTTCCTTTATATATATATATATATATATATATATATATATATATATATATATATATATATATATATATATATATATATATATATATATATATATATATATATATATATAAAAAAAAAAAAATAAAAAGGATCTATCGTCATCTCAGGGCCTAAACCTGACATATCTCTAAGTCCTCAGTACCTTGACTATTCTTTCAGCGTGTCCTTTTCCTATTGAGTATCATTACCTCATCTCTGCCTTATCCTTAGCCTTTTTCTTTTTCTCCACCTTAATGCTTTCTTCGTGCCCGGCCTTTACTGATGAGGGCAATTTTCTTTCCTGTACCAGCGCCACACTAATGAATATGTAATTATGTATCCTAGGTTTAAGTCCCGGTCGAGGTAAAAATGATTCATATATATATATATATATATATATATATATATATATATATATATATATATATATATATATATATATATATATATATATATATATATATATATATATAATGGCCGCAATCTTCCTTGTTGGAATGGCTGATTCAAGGCACACACATTCACCCGTAGGCAACATACCTCAGTCACTCCTCTTAGCTCCCTGGAGTTAAAGGGCTGCTACAATACCCCCCACTACCCAGATGGGTCATCCACATGGCATGCAGGCAAGGATTTTCAGCTATGAGTCCAAGAGCCGCAGCTGGTGTATTACCACAGCTTAATCTCATGGCTATCCCCTCACACCCACCCATTCAGGTAAATACTTAATTAAATTTTGATAGCAAGAAGTGTATACTACATATGTCCATCTTTTTTGGGTATGAATTTGTATTTGCGCAATTTTCTTTAGTGAAACAAAGAACTGGAAAGCATTTACAAGAGCTATAAGAGGTCTTACCAAGCAGTGTCCGTGGTTGGAGAGTGACGCAGCCAGTGTGAATATATTCTATCAACTGCCTGAAGACGTCTGGCTCGAACTCTTCAACGATGAGGGTTTGGTGTACATTGCCCTGTGGCTGGACGAAAAGGCAATAAACGGATACAGAAGAATTTCTAGCAAAAGATACAGTATGAAGATAAATAAAATGAGTGGAAGTGCGAAAGAATAGCAGAAAAAATGGGCAAATTTGAAAAATAAAGAAGAGCCGGTGATTTTGGTGAAAGGACAGTGATATTACTTTCGTTAAAAAATAGCTGTTATTACAGTCCAACCTAAATAAATTTATTAAAAAATAATAATAATGAATATTGCATTGCTAAAATATTGACTTACTATGTGCATTAAAACTGCAATCATATATTTACATGCGTATCTATGCATGGCCCTACTATTAAAAAATATTCTAACTCAAAAACTTTAATATATATATATATATATATATATATATATATATATATATATATATATATATATATATATATATATATATATATATATATATATATATAAAATTTTTCCCTGTGCATTGACAGCTTATTTAAAAAATCTATTAAAAGTAATTGAAAACTAAGATTTTTTAAGATCAGTATTTAAATATGTCACTAGAACACGAAGAATTTTGTAATTAAAAGCTTTGAATAATTTTAGACTGATTACAGAGAAGATGAGAATATAGCTAGTTAAAAAAAAAGTGGGAGAATTTACTTATGGCAATTAAGGGACCACACTGAATTAAGCTATCATAGTTAAATATGTACACCAATAAATCGTTATCATAGTTAGATTAGTGCAACATGAATATTTACTCGAGTTTAATTAGAGCGAGGACATTGCTATATATAGTTATACTATATTTAGCTTGATTTAGTCAACAAAATCCCGCACAAACCTATCTCTTACTGAAAGATTAGACCCATAGGAGATAAAGATCCTACAGTGGGCGAGGCTCTCTTGACAAGTCAAGATAAACTAAAGTATACACTAGTATAACAACAGATGTTAGTATATAATCAACTTGTGCAGCGATAGACATTACTAATAGTTAGATTAGCACAACAAGAGAATATTCTCTGTTGATGACAGTAGCTTACTAGGCTAGCAGAGAATATTATTTAACTAACAGAAAAAAAAATCATTTTTGAGAAATTCAAGCTCTATTCAAAACTGGATCACGGAAAAAAAAGTATTAAAATCTTCCTTTATGTTTAAAGTGGTGAAGCAAAAGAACTAACGCCTTAGAAAGCAGGCAGATCATGCAACATGCGAGCATGCAAGAATGCAATTTGTCTAGTTTTGCAAAGATTCTGAAGAATATCCATACTGACAGTTTCAGGCTTTGATACCAACAAGATACAAACAAATATTTTTTTTTTCTGATATCTCTACAGTAGTAATATAAATCAAAGCCAAGAACCACCTAGAATGGAGATTCCTCAAGTCATTCAAATCTTTATGCATGATATTTCATTTTAGATAAAATACTGACATTTGAATTGTTGATATATATTTTTTAAGAGTTCATTTAACGCATCTGAGAATTAATTTCAAAAAAAAATAAAAAAATGCAGTTTACAGCATTTTAGTTTCCTTGTGAAAACAACTTCGATTGGTGATATAAAACAAGATTAAAAGAAGACCGTTTAAACTATATAAAAATAAATATATATGAACAGATAGTAAAAAAACTGAAACATAATCAACGGATATTATATATATTATACATTAAGTCAATTTTTTTTTTAAAGAACTATCGTAGGAAAATGCAACAGTTCACAATTACTAATTTTATCACCAATTAATCTGGTATCACTTTAGTCTGGTTTCTTCACAAATTTATGTCATACTTAATTAATTCGTGCCTTGTTTGCAATATTACCATAGAATTTAAAAAAATCATTAGATAATTGAATGAATGTGTTAAAGCAGATTTGGATTTAGATTCTGATTTTTTTTTCTTATTTTTTGAATATATATATATATATATATATATATATATATATATATATATATATATATATATATATATATATATATATATATATATATATATATATATATATATATATATATATATATATTTGTTGTTGTTCCGGTTTTACGTCACAGATTCCCTTTTCAACCAAGGGCTAGGAAGGTTGCCTTCTTGTGAATAAGAAGGTAAGACTTTCAAATGCCTTTTTATGTACAAGTTTTCAAGATATTAAGCCTCAAGGTAACAGAGCGTTCAGTGCTTTTAATATCTTAAAATTTATTTATTATTATTAAAATTTTTATTGAAGTGCAACTAAATACTCCCCATTATACCAGTCAAGGATGGGAGGGTGCATGCACTTATATTCATGTGAGATTTTACCTTAGTCTTTATAACAGTTATAACAATTACATGTCATAGTTTGTAACTATCAATAACTGCACTGTAGTAATTGATTTGCTATCTGCAGTTTAAAACATAAAAACTAAAGACGTTTGCAATTTAAATAATTTTCTATTCATTTAATTAACGAAAGATCATGAATAAAGTAGTTCTTTATAATTTAGCATATTCTTAAAACAGTTTTAAATATCTATTAGCAAGAGAAGTGTCACAGGACACTCAAAAGCTACTTTAGGGATGGGGATTTTTTTTTTTTTTTTTTTATGAATTTATATGGACGTACGCTGTATACTGATCTACTTGGGGGGCTTGTTATCCTACCTCAGGGATGGTGTCCAGTTTATGCGTATAGCCGGTGCGCTGTAAGCAAATAACACACCGCGGGCATTAGCCTTACAAGATGCTTCTCCTCCGTGTTCTCTCACTTTCTCTCTATTCATTTCTTTCACTCTCCTTTTCTCACGCACAAAACATCTTGCATGTTGTATGTTCAAGCATAATCAAATACAGAATTATAAAAAAAAAAATACACTCCAAGTATGCTATTACTGTACACTAAAGCTGAGGGCAACATATAATAGCTACGATAAGGTTTGAGTTTTGCACACTGAAATCTCAAATACCACAGGACAGGTTGTTAATATATATATTCAACAGGATTAAACAACAATATTAATTTTTCTTACTGCACATGCACATACACTGCCATTCTCTGCTATTTCTATATATTGTATGTCGCCCTGCTAATATACTGCCTATAAGGCACACTCATAATACAGTAAAGATTAATAAGCACTGTGGCTAATAATCATGAAGGTAATTTTTATAACGTATTATGAAGGTTATTTTTATAAAAAAAAAGTATGAAATACGACACTCTTGGTACATACAAGCTCTACAATATTTAATGTGTACCTCCCAGCACTGTAAAGGAAGACCATGATTTACTAAGGATAAAAATATTAACAATGGTATCACTACCTGCAAATCTTGAATCTTGGATACAAAGACCTCAAGTCACTTAAGATGAAAAAGCAAGATAAAAGCACTTTTGAATTTAGTCATTCCTCTATTAGACGGTCTTCTAATTATTAAATTCTAATGGTCAACAGAATTAACCATATCAAGTAATTAGAAAAATTAGACATATTATTAGATATATATATATATATATATATATATATATATATATATATATATATATATATATATATATATATATATATATATATATATATATATATTATAGCTACAATTTGGGGCATCAAGATACTGTTTTAATTTAAGTTTATGGGCCCTTCAGCAAGCATTTCTTTCATTTACAGATAATGTATATTAATTACAGCATTAAGTGATTATGTAGAATAATTAAATAAATTAATTACAACATTAACTGATTATCAGTGGCAACTATGCTATGTAAATACTAATAACTTAGTATATATATGCATAAGCAGAACTGTTTCTATGACTGTACCTGAAGTATACAAATTAAAATGTGTTAACATATTCAACAAATATATAAAAAACTTGAGGTCAAGAGGCCCAAAATATGAATGGTACGATGGTCCCTACAGCATTATTCTTTAAAGTTTGACTACCGAAGTTTATGTTTATACTTATTGGTAGTGCATACTAGTACTGTACTGCATTCTAAGCACGGTCAGTGTGTCTCATAAAAGGATCATGGAAAAAAATTCTCTACAGCAAGCTATTTGGATATAAGCTTTTAGGTGGTATTGTAGTATGCTGTCTTCCTCATTACCTGCGGTCTACTTTACACTAACTTAATCTAAATTAACTTAGCTTAGCCTGTTAGATTAAGTTGGATTACGTTTGCTTAGTCTGGTTGGGTTAGGTTAGCGTACAAGAGACTGCAGAGAATGAGGGAGACCACACAATACAGCAGCACCTTTTGTATTTTACCTGTTCTGACTATGATGAAGTGCTTCCACTTAAGACAAAGAGCTAAGGCGTATTTCTGACCATATTTAGAATAAAAGATAAGAAAAAAAGATTATAAATAATGAGATTAAAGAATATAAGATTAAGAATATGAGCAATATTATGAAAAAAAAAGTAAAACTGTACAGCAGATACTGCTTTTAGATTTCCATTTCTAGCAACAAATAGGAATAATAATCTAGGCTTCATATGCAAAAGAGAGAAACAGAGGTTTATAGTTATGGAAGAGGATTTGTTTAGATGTAAAAAATAATAGAGGAATAATATACTGTACATGTCTACAGTAGTAGTTAAACTTTTCTAACCTAATCATAAAAATCTTATATACAACATGCGGCCTAATACCAGCTTAATTTGGCTTTCTTCTTAGTGTTTATAGATCATTTGTGTGAGTATGTTGTATTCTTGATGTATAATTATCTACTACACTAATCTCTCTCAGATTCCTGATGACATATGCAAAATTCTCTTGATAACAACTTCAACATCTGCAAATCTTTGAAGTCTTGAATATTTTTCACACTGATGATATGAATATATACAAAAGCCTTGAAAAGAAAATGAAAGGTAAATTTTTACTATTATACCCGTCTAACTTTAAGCGTGAAAAGTATGTCTCTCATATGATTGTTGATGTGCTTTAAACGAAACTGATCTTCAATATCGTCGATAACCATTCCTAACCTAACCTAAAAACAAACAATTTACAATGATTCTGGTGGTCATATTTGTTCAGAACACGTAAAATATCATGGGAAAAGCATCGAAACATACTTAAACGGAATAAAATGGTATGGGATGAGATGGCTATAATAGTAAATAAAAAATTTTTTTATGTACAGTATCTTGAAATACTAATGACGTGCGCTTGCTTCCTGAGAGCCTGTCATATAAGAAACAGCCCAACTATTTCCAGAAATGTCACCTAAAATATCGATTCCAGCATTTCCTCTCTTTCGTTGTAGTCTCCCATCTCCTGCGACAATAATTTCCAACCTACATTCTCCAGTCACTGAACACTCAAATTCTCACTTTTTCAGCAAACATTTAAAACACTGGCAAATAACACTAATAAGTAGCATCGTTTTAGGCATACGGGCATGAATATTTATTAGGATTTTTTTTTCTTATTGAGAAGTAAAAAAAAAAATCATTAGACAACACAGAATTCCCTCCACTTCTTACGGGGACAAGATACTGACAAGACGGGGATATGGAACATACAAAGTGATCACACAATGAGGAAATAAAGACATCTAAATGAATGAAGTAAAAATATCAGGTTCTGTACGGGTATATATAAAAAAAGTACACGTCTTAGACGGATAAGAAGGTGGAGGGAAACAAACACATGGAGGGGGTAATGACTTGGATTTTGTTGGAGTGATATATACAGGGTGTCCATAAAGTCCCTTTACATATTGTAAAGGGACTTTATGGACACTCGGTATATATATACCGGGTGTCCATAAAGCTCTTTACAGTTTGTAAAGGGACTTTAAGGACATCCTGTATAACTAGACAACGTGACGGGATGGAATAAATGGGACATAAATTCCTTACTCATTACAATCGTTACACAAGGAATGAGTACAAATATATTAACATAAATCAATATCTGAATACATTAAGAGAGATATGAAAATGACGTTGTTGCCTTATGCAATATATATATATATATATATATATATATATATATATATATATATATATATATATATATATATATATATATATATATATATATATATATATATATATATATATATATATATATGAAAAGACTACAAAAATTTAAGACCATTCCAGTTATTCTATAAAACAAGGGATCTATTTGACAGTAGCAACGCATAGGCAACAAACGACATGTTTCAAACCTCAAATGATCTAATTCCAAGGGTTAAAAAACAACATTGCTATGTAATATATGTAAAAAAATAATAATTAATCAGGCAAAACGACATCAGTTCTTTTTGCAGTTATTAAGAACAGCCGGATAAATTAATAAATATATCAGTATCAATTTACTTATATGTAAGACTTGCTCGTTAATTAAATACCTTTTCCAAAAGTTCCAAAAATTAGTTTAAGAATAAATTATCATATATATATATATATATATATATATATATATATATATATATATATATATATATAATATATATATATATATATATATATATATATATATATATATATATATATATATATATATATATATATATATATATATATATATATATATATATATATATATATATATATATATATATATATATATATATATATATATATATATATATATATATATATATATATATATATATATATATATATATATATATATATATATATATATATATATATATATATATATATATATATATATATATATATATATATATATATATATATATATATATATATATATATATATATATATATATATATATATATATTGCATAACTTATGCAATTCATATATAAATATTTATTCCTTCCATATTTCAATATCTTCATTCATACTTCCTTACATGAATACCAATATGAATATATACTGTACTTAAGTAATTATACACCCCTATTTAAATCAGTACATTTATGTGAATTAGCGTTTGACCAAACGAGAACGCATTCCCTAACGTGTGTATTTTTCTTTTCATTTATATATTTGATTCGGGGATGTGGTGAGAGAGGCGAGATTGATATAGTATGGAGAGGATAATTTTGGGAGAAGGATATAGAGGATGGAGCTGCCAGGCTGAAGGGGGAAATGTAGACCAAAGAGGAGGTCCATGGATGTGGTGAAGGAGAGCATGAGGGTGTGTGAAGTGACGGAGGACACAGAGCAATAGTTCCGAAAGTGGGCGTTACCGTCCCCTGGGGGTGTTGGAAAGATTCTGGGGGGAGGCGAAAGGGGGTGGTAAGGGGGCGACCGGTTGGCAGGTAGAGTGGACGATACATTTATTATTTGAAGTATTGTTACAAAACAGCTGTGAGCTCCAAGAACCTCCTGAATATAGGTATTCTTTAATCTAAGCAACGTCTTCTATAGACTAGGCCTTAAGCAGCCATGATAGCTGACTGATAACTCTGCTTAGAAATGACTGAGGACTTGACCTAGCCTCTCTATATTTTTGACTAGAAATTACTAACACTTGAATTATACCTCCAACACCTCGAACAAACTGCATAATAGAAAATCAAGGGGGGGAGGTCCTTCTGTATATACCCAGACCAATTAAATTAGAATATGGCTTGTCTTTCAACCAATAAAGCATCCCGGATCATATAATGAGGGTGTAACTAGGAACAATGCTTGCTCCCGTGCAGGTGTCTAGGCCTAATTTCAATGTGGTAGCACCGGATAACATGGTGTCCATTAGTGCCTTGAGGCACAAACCTTTTCCGAATAAGTTTTAGCCTCAAATATCAAAGATTGGAGGTGTGGGATAGACACCATAATTATGTTAACTAATTCTAATCAGCATGGCAGGCAGTAGATATTAATTATATGACCATATATATATATATATATATATATATATATATATATATATATATATATATATATATATATATATATATATATATATATATATATATATATATATATATATATATGATTAGGTAAAGATGAGAAACTCGCAGAAGTTAAATAACCCCGTACATTTTCACATTAGGTAAGGTTAGATTAGGTTAGGCAATTTGATTTGTAAATATGAATACCTTTAGAGTACCTAGAGTCTACTGTTCTTTACCTCATCCCAGTCATGAATATAAAAATATGAAAAATTCCATGTTAGGAAATACATCCTCGCTTGATCGGAAACGCAGCCACTCATGCCATCTATTGATGTTCTATACTAAGGGGTAGATCATCTTTATCTGATCCGAAATATCTCCATTACTTTGGCTCTTAATCTATTGCATTATTTGTTTACCTAGCCTTCTGTTTGTCAGTTAATCATTGCTTGCATTTTTGAAATTCCCATTAATCATTCATAGAGATAAAGCATCTATGCTATGAACCAGTAACTCACTGAGATGCCAAGTAATAATACTTAAAATAACTAATTCATATCACTAAATGTTATATTCATATGAAATACCATAGCAACCTTTTATGTGTCAAAATTATTCCCCATTTGAATGGGGTAGACGCAGACATCTTGGAGATTAGGCATTAAGGCTGGATGCCCTTTCTAATGTTCCGCGATGAGGTATCGCTGTACCCTATACTGATACGAAATACTTGGCAAATTTAATTCATAAGGGAAGTATAGATCATACAGAAATGACCATCAATTAAACAGTTCTGAAAAAAGAAAGAGGGTAAATTACTGGCTGACTTTTATAAATGCAGGCTCACTCGCCATTTGCAAAAAGATTCCGCAGACTCTACTGTGAGTTTCAGATGATATCTGCTTAAATTATTGCATTTGACCCATTCACGCTTTGCACATGCATCTTTCACCTATATTGATACTCATACTAACTCCCTGTCTTCCTTGTGGTTGTCCCTGAAGATTCATAAGGGGTTCAGACGACCTTTTGAGAAATAATTTAATCTTCTTCTCTCGGCTCATGGGCTCCTTTTTCTTCTGGGGAGAGTATGAATTATACAGCAGTTTGTGAAAAACCCTGAAAAAAGTAGAGTCCGGTAAGTATATATATATATATATATATATATATATATATATATATATATATATATATATATATATATATATATATATATATATATATATATATATATATATATTCAAATAAGCACATTACCATATGTGAAAACATGAATCATATTTTTCCCTGACCGGGACTTGAACCTAGGACACATAATTACTGTGTCAAGGCGCTACCAATATATATATATATATATATATATATATATATATATATATATATATATATATATATATATATATATATATAGTGTGTGTGTGTGTGTGTGTGTGTGTGTGTGTGTGTGTGTGTGTGTGTGTGTGTGTGTGTGTTCGTGCGTGTGTGTGTGTGTGTGTGTGTGTGTGCGTGTAAAATTTCCTAATTGTGCTTACGGGAAAGAATCAAAAGCTCGTAATTTCCCATCTCCTGTTCGGTTCCATATTGTTCCTTGTGATACTTATCATACTTGTCTGTAAAACTATGGACTAAGTTAGCATTAGCTTCCTTCTCGCTTAGCGAATTCCAATGATGAAATCCTCTTACACTACAATAATGTATTTTCTTACATCATGCAATGAAGTTTTCTTACGAAGCTTCAAACTGTGACCTCTAGTTCTAGCGCCTGCCATGTCAAAATATTGATCCCTACCCTTTCTGTCATACCCATGAAGAAATTTAAAAACCGCCACCATATCCCCCCTCATTCTTCTAGCTTCGAGTGATGGTAAGTATCATTCCCTCATCCTCTCCTTATAACTGAAATAGCGTATTTTTGGCACCAGTTTCGTGGCATATCTTTGAACCTTTCCCAGCTTATCTACGTGCTTTTTCAAGTGTGGATTCCCAAAGGGGCTGCATATTCAAGCTTTGGCCTCACATAGGTTACATGAATATTTCTGAACATTTCCTTGTCCATGTGCCTGAAGGCTACCCTTACATTTGCTAAGAAAGCATATGCTGCCCTTACTATGCCATTTATATGCATTTCTGGAGACAAATCTGCCAGTATGTTTACTCCTAGATCTCTCTCATTCTCTGTCTCTTGAAGTTCTGCTCCTGCCATTGAGATATAGATAAACAGAATACAGAAGCTTATTAATTTTGCAGCTCGAGTTGCCCTGGGAGGAATAAGAAAATATGATTACATCACACCAGCTCGTAAAAAATTTGGAAGGCTGCAAGCAGAAAACAAGATCGCTTATGCTATTTACGTTTTTTATTAAAAAATTTGAGCCATCACTATCCTAATTGGCTATTTAATATCAAAACAGGCAGGGATATAAGGGGAATCGACACAAGAAGACAGAGTAGCTCTTTATTCAGAGACCAAATACAGATGCAGGTTCAAAGATGATTACTATTAGAGGGCCAACACTCTGGAACACTAGTCCAGAACATTTTAATATTCATCCTCCTTCACAGCTTTCAAAGGCAGACTAAATAGTTTCTTTTGGGTAAGCAGTTACTCCTCACACACAATCAAACTTAATGGTTTAAAGCAATTTCCTTAACACTAATTATTCCATATGTAAATTGATATCGCCTTCTTTGATTTTTAAGTTAAGAACAAATTATTATCATTGTAAGGAGTACAAATATGGTGATGATGCCGATAATATCGATCCTTTATCGAGTTTTATTATTTCTATTTTATTATTTACATTATTGTTATAATTTTATGATCATTATTGTAATTATATCTCTTAACTGTAGCTACTGTTAATTTTCTATGCAAGCTTTATCTCTGTTCACTTAGTATGACTGTTATATCTTGAGTGTACTACTATACTACTGTACTATACTTCTACCCATGTATGCCCAACTACCTCATATCTCCGTTTCAGGTATCTTAATGCGAAATTTATTACTAATGCTATACTTTTGTATCACTATTATCATTAATTTTAGTATTACTACTATTATCATCATTACTAGTCTTGTAGTCACCGTGGCTCAAGCGGTAACGACCGCGACTTTGAGGCGTCAGGTCGAGGGTTCACGCCCCGTCATGGTCTGAGGTTAGCAAAGGCATGCACTCAGGGTAAGGACTACATCTGCCAAAACAAGTCCTTCGCAAGCAAGCAACCGTCCTAGCCCTTGGTAGAAAAGGGAGTCCGTGACGTAAAACCGGAACAACAACATCATCATCATTACTATTATTATTATATTATTATTATTATTATTATTATTATTATTATTATTATTATTATTATTATTATTATTATTATTATTATTATTATTATTATTATCTGTTCACTTATTTGTTTAATTACATGTCTAAGTGTACTCTTCGTTTTGTAAAAGAATAGCCATTGTAAAAAATGGAAATGTTTGTATGTTTGTTTGTTTGTTATTGTGAACAACATTATGATTACTCCTTCTTTTCTATATCTTGGCCATGTAGCCTGCCCCCCCCCCAGTAGTGATATGTCAGGCTTGTAGAGGGCCACAAAAAATAAAAGGAATATCAGAGAGCCACTACAAATTTTTGAGAGCCATGCAAAACTGTAATAGGCTTATAAGCAATATATCATAATAAGCAACATAAAAAAAGACATCATAATTTATATCATGTGTCATTGTCAGATACAGGGAAAATTAAAAAGAAAATTATATCAGTACCTTTAACTAACGGTAGATCAAAGTAAATGAGCCCAAGAATGGGAACTTAGAAGCAATTCTAACCCACCTGCTCCTAGCTGCAAGGACAGCTTTGACGGCACACACGGGCTCTCTCGTATCCCCAACAAGGAAGGTGACGTCGCAGAGCTCCGGCATAGAGGCCAAAAACTTCATATCTTCAGCCAGTCCCGTTTTATTTTCGAATGTTGAGAAGTCAGGCTCATCGCTCAGGGCTCCAGCCATGGCGATGGCCTGTTCCATCATACTGTATCTGAGGAAAAAAAATAAGAAAAAATACATATTGTGTGAGTATGAGATGGTTATTATTATTATTATTATTATTATTATTATTATTTATATATTATTATTATTATTTATTATTATTATTATTATTATTATTACTGGAGAGAAAGTATTCTAAATCCATATGCCTAGTGTGCGTTGTAAAAGGTAATTTAAAGGCATAAAGGAGCAAAGGACTGGCATTCCCTTTCTTCTTGCATATTTTCCTTGCTCTAAAGAAGCTGAAAGAATCGCAGAGGGTGCGCAGGGTATGATGAAACCCAGTTGCATCCCTTTCTCCAGTTGTGGACAAGAGAGAGATTACAAAATTTTTTGTGAGGAATATCAGAGAAAAGTTAGCTGTTGTACACCATCTACCAGAGTAGGATGTAAAAGGAAATGTCTCAGTAATTAATATATGAGGGCAGAGGAGTAGGAGATAATTGCAGGAATAGACATAAGAGAAGAAAAAGTATGAGGGCCTCAGCAAAATTATAAATGAACGGACAATGAATACCTAAGTAAAAGAAGAGAGGCAGAGAGGACATATGAAAGATACTACCAGAAAGGCTAAAGAAAATCTCAAACGTTTGCGTAGTTTTTCAGTGAAAAAAGGTCGAAAAACTAATTGTAAACATGGAGAGGCAGATTGAAGCATTATTGAGATAGATGAAGGATGGAGTCGCGGACGCTACCATTTTGCCACGGAGACTACTATTTAGATAGATGAAGCAATTTGCAAAAAACTGAACAAAGAGTGTCAATTGGTATTAACAGCAAAAAAATACGCCACCCCCACATATTGCAGATACGAGAAATAATGGACCAGTATTATGGAACATCATCTTTTTCAGCTACAGAGGTATGCAAAGCGTTGATGGAATTAGATGCTCATAAAGCATTGGGGCTTGACGATATATTCCCATATGTATGTAAGAAATGTGCTGAAGTTTTACATGGAACAATATGCATCATATGTAAGTAGTCGCTGGAATCAAATGAGATTCCAAAAGACTGAAAACAATCAAATGTGGAACCTGTCTTCAAAAAGGGAAGAAGAAGCACTGTTTTAAACTATAGGTCAGATTTATTGACCAGTATCATTTTAAAACTATGCTTAACCTACCAAGATCAGCACAATTTTCTTCGCTCTGAGTCCTTCAAGTTTTTGTCTGGAAAAAAAAAAAAAAAAAAAAAAAAAAAAAAAAAAATATATATATATATATATATATTATATATATATATATATATATATATATATATAATATATATATATATATATATATATATATATATATATATATTGGAAAAGCCTTGGAGTGGATAAAAACTTGAGTAAAAAGGAAGGGAGGGGTGGGGTCAAAGTAAGAAATGCATAGTGTGAGTGAAGAAAAAGGTTATCAGGATAGCGTTCCCAGGGCGCAACTTTAGCGCCAAGTCTATTTTTTTTATATATATGTAAATAACCTCCAAGATTATGTAAATGGATTTCAAATATGTCTGCAGATGATAGAGAGATTGTATAGAGTATTCAAGACGAAAGTAATGGTAGAAAACTTCTGGAATATCTAATTAGTCTGCAGCAGTAGTTAGACAAGTGGCTAAAGGCATTTAATTTCAAAATGTAAAGTAATGATAATAATAAACTTTATTTCCATTTTACAATGGGTATTCGTCAGCCAGGACAAGCCCCAACCCCCCACTGTGATGTCCACCCACAGCAGTTCCTGCCAGTAAACAGCTTAAACTCTCGGTCTTGGACGGGGACCGATCTTTCGACCTCGTGAATGCGAAGCCAGCGCGTTACCACTGTACTAGCCAGCAGTTTGATATTCAGTAGCATAGGAAAAACTTACAAAATCTGATAACGAAAGAGATCTAGTCGTATATGAATTGTCAGATTTATCTCCAAATATGCACAAATATGGTAAAGTAAAGGCAGCACGTGCTTCTTAGCAAACAGAAGTGTGGTCTTCAGGCATGACAAGGAAATATCCATATATATTTACTTCGACTTATGTGAGGCCTAAGCTTTAATAAGCAGCAACATCTTGAAATCCATACTTGAAAAAGAAAATGCATAAACTGGAGAAAGTTCAAAGACATGCTATGAAGTTAGTGAAAAGAGATATGTAATATCAGGTTTGAAGAGAGGCTGAACGAGTTAGACCTATTATCGCTAGATGTTAGACGGATAAGGAGGTATGGTAACGGTTCCTTCACGATTCTGACAGTGGATAAGGAGCGAAATTTTGATATGAGTAGCTATAGAACTAGATGTCACAGTTTGAAGCTTCATTACAAAACTGTAGGTTGTAAGAAAGTGATGTTTTTAGTGTAAGAATATGATAAATGTCAATCGTTGGGTAAGGACACAGTAAAAGCTAAATACAACCTTAGTTTTAAATAAAGATATGGAAAGCTTTAGTGAGTAAAAATGAAAAGGAGCAGAAGATGGGAAGATACGTGCACAGGGCTCTTTCGCGTGAGCACAGTTAGGTAAATGCAAAGACAGACATATTTGCATATAAAACAGACATTATGTATGGATACATAGACAGACATATCTATAAATACACAGCTAGGCATATGACCTAAGTATGTGTGTCTGTGCATGCATGGATGTTTCAGTGAACAGGCAAATACCGCACAAGCTGATGAGTCAAGTGTACATCATAAGGATAACAATGTACATCCTGAAAGGTCAAGCAAGGCCAGAGAGGTCAGTAATGAATAACATAAAAGGTTAACAGTAAAGGGCAAGTGACGTGTCTTATAAAGACATTTAGAAATACATAATGCGAGTGCGCGCACACAAACACACAAACGCACACTAACATAAATTTGATGATATTAAAAGTGGCCATGTATTGGCTACTAACATATTATTATTATTATTATTATTATTATTATTATTATTATTATTATTATTATTATTATTATTATTATTATTATTATTATTATTATTATTATTGCTAATGATAATAATAATAATAATAATAATAATAATAATAATAATAATAATAATAATAATAATAATAATAATAATAATAATAATAATAATAATACACACGTACATACATACATACATGCAAAAGCCATATATCCCTCTTATAGGGTAGGTGGCTGAATCAAGGCAAGTAATAATAATAATAATAATAATAATAATAATAATAATAATAATAATAATAATAATAATAATAATAATAATAATAATAATAATAATAATAATAATAATAATAATAATAATACTTCTTCTTCTTCTTCTTCTTCTTCTTCTTCTTCTTCTTCTTCTTCTTCTTCTTCTTCTTCTTCTTCTTCTTCTTCTTATTATTATTATTATTATTATTATTATTATTATTATTATTATTATTATTATTATTATTATTATTATTATTATTATTATTATAACACCCTACGGTAGGTAAAATGGAATAGTTCCTGTAAACTTAACTGTTTCACTGTGTCTATATAATATATATGGAGTCTACAAAGAAACAATATCTTTACAAGAGCAGTGTTCGAAAAGAGCGAAAATGCCCGTTCTGGTGTTCTCTCTTGCAAAAATAAAGTAAATAATACAGTTGGTAAAGACTGGAAGTCTTTTAGTGCTTGTAAATGTAGAAAATACATGAATTCAAAAATATGCAGATAAATATAAAATTTTATAAATATTTATTTTATGAAAGTAATACATAATTAATTCTTGTTCTGTTAAGAAAAAATAATAAGTTAGGAACCTGTAAATAAATTAGAAAATACTACAAATATTTTATCAATGACAAATATTACATAATTAATTCTCGTTCTGTTATTTTATGAAAAAAAATATGTAGCATAGAAAAAAAGTAAATAAATAAATAAATACATATTGCAAACTGGCGGGACACACTAGGGATTGATACCGCACCTTAAATGCACCACAAAGTAAGAATAAGAATAACATCTATCAAGAGAGCACAAGACTATCGCAGACGCATGATATAACTTACCTTCTGGCGTCGGGCGGCATCACATCGGGCGTGACAACGTCAGGGGGCGTCCCGTCAAACATCGAGGATGTAGGTTAAATTAACCCGAGGGAGTCTTCTACCAGAACTACCTAAAGACTTCTCTTACGTCCTCTTCCAGTCCTACATGCAGGTTCTTAATTTTATTCTCTATTCTAGTTCTTGCCAAAAATGTATTCTTTCTTGTTTAGCGATTTTATATAGTTCTTTCTCCTTTAGGCACTGGAGAGTGCCAAGGATGGTGATACTTTAAATGAGCCAGTATTACAAAGTAGGCGAGTGAATGAGTATCGGTAGTCATGAGGGAATACCCCCCCCCCTCTCTCTCTCTCTCTCTCTCTCTCTCTCTCTCTCTCTCTCTCTCTCTCTCTCTCTCTGTCACTTTAAGTTCCAAGAAGAAGCTGCCACTATGAGATCACCCAAAGGCACCTCTGGGTGTCTGATGTATGCACAAAGGACTGGGCATAACCAAAAGCTCTACACGCGTCGATGTCGTTCACTGACTATGAATTAGTAGCACTTGATGATTAATTTCATATATGTATATACAAAACGCACACACACAAATATGAAAAACAATCAACCATAAGAACACTAATACTCTCGAACTACTTATATGGCTCTTGGAGTGTAGTATATGTTATGCATAAAAACTCGAAAGAAAACATACCACTCCCTACCCCACTGGGAAACTATACAAGATGAATTCCATTCGAGGGATGTATCACAACTTGCTAACGTTCTTGAAGAGGATACACTGAGATATGACAGTGTGGAAGTGCCTCAGGACCTCCATAATTTATAAAATATTACTTCTCCGTTATCACTCGACTCAACTCCTGCGTTGAGGAAAACTCTGTGTATCTGGCGACATCTTCACAAAGAGAATCTAGAAGACATTTCCAGGATGAAGAGCACTTGGTGTCTGCTAATCAGGATGCCTATGTCCCAAGCTATTCGAACATCAACATCCTCTTTCGTCTCCACCTCTTCAGAACACCCTAGTTACCATTCTCCCGTTCCAGGCCGACCGTTTGACATACTACTAAAATGGTGCTTCATTCCAGAACAACCTGGAAGTCACTCGTCGTACGCATTTTCAGGAACTCCTTTTTCGATTTTTTCATATTGAACTAAAGAAGGAACACTTTCTAGCAAAAAATACTGGAGGAAAAGACGAGATCTTGGATCTTGCTGGAGCTCGTACACTCGAACACAGAGGTATTGATCGGAGCAACAGGCTGTCGCCGTGTCTGTTGCTCTCTCTCTCTCTTTCTCTCTCATTGTCTTTTACACGCCCACCCGCGCACACGCAATCATTTTGGGGCTCCTTTTGCTCTTTAACGCTACAGGGAGTTCTTAGGACACTTTTTTTTGTACTTCCTAACATGATAAAATAGTTATTTTGTGTCCTTTCTTTTCTTAAACACTTTTGAAATACACACTCTTCCTTTCTCTTTTTCCTAACATAATAAAGCATTTACTGTGTGACTCCTCCGCTCCTCTTTATGATTTTAAAGAATTGTGACAAAGTAAAATGCTAAAGCAAACACTCTGAAATTACTTTCTTCCTTTAACTCAGTAAATTACTGATGCTCTCTCTCTCTCTCTCTCTCTCTCTCTCTCTCTCTCTCTCTCTCTCTCTCTCTCTCTCTCTCTCTCTCCTCTCCTCTCTCTCTCTCTCTCTCTCTCTCTCTCTCTCTCTCTCTCTCACTAGCTTGTAGAAGTCGTAAAGAAATTATATATATATATATATATATATATATATATATATATATATATATATATATATATATATATATATATATATATATATATATATATATATGAGTGTGACTCCAGGTCAGGCCAAAAAGAAATAAAACAAAACTACCCTCATCGGATCTGGGCACCCAGAAAACATAAAATAAAAAGAAACAGACATAAAGAGTGTTGTGACTTGTGAAATGTGGAAGGATAAAAAGAGATGTATAACGAATATCCATGAATACTCGGTATTGATGTAGTCATAAAAAAAAAAAAAAACGTAAATGAAGGATGTCTTAACATGGAATTGTTCTGGACAGTCCAATTTCAGTCCAAAGGCCATCAGCTGAAGTATCACAATGGGCGGCTGGTGCCATGGGCCAAGCTACTACATGTTGTATATATATATATATATATATATATATATATATATATATATATATATATATATATATATATATATATATATATATATGATATATATATATATATATATATATATATATATATATATATATATATATATATATAGTATATATATATATATATATATATATTTATATATGTATATATATATATATATATATATATATATATATATATATATATATATATATATATATATATATATATATATATATATATATATATATATATATATATATATATATATATATGTATACTTTTCATCTTGACACACGGCTTATGCAGCTGGATGCTTTGCTAATTGCCTGGGATAAAGATAAGAAAGAAATACCTAACCCAAATTGCACTTCATCTTGACACTTCTGATTAGCTCCAAAGAAAACACATAAACGGTATAAGTGGATATCAAACAGCGTTGGAGATGCCAGAGGATTGTTTGGAGCATTCCTCCCGATCTAGTGCCCTCTGGTGTCTCTCTCCAGATTTTCTCTCAGAGTCACTCCCAAGCTTTTCACACTCCCGTGAGCACCTGCAAGGTAGCGGGAGCAGATTCAGATATATAGTAGCACATACTGTCATAGCTGTGGCATACATTTGTCATACCTATGCAGGCACACACACACACACACTGCATGAGTGGTCAGAAAAGTGGCTAATGAAATTCAATACCTCAAAATGTAAGGTAATGAGAATGGGTACAAGTGCAAGAAGGCCCAAGCTTGACTACTCGGTGGCTGGAGTACAACTTCAAGAGACAGAAAATGAGAGAGATCTAGGAGTAAACATACTGGCAGATTTGTCTCCAGAAATACATATAAATGGCGTAGTAAGGGCAGCATATGCATTCTTATCAAATGTAAGGGTAGCCTTCAGGCACATGGACAAGGAAATGTTCAGAAATATTTATGTAACCTATGTGAGGCCAAAACTCGAATATGCAGCCCCCTCTTGGAATCCGCACTTGAAAAAGCACATAGCTAAGCTTGAAAAAGTTCAAAGACATGCCACGAAACTGGTGCCAGAAATACGCAATCTCGGTTATGATGAGAGGCTGAGGGAATTAGACTTGCCATCACTCGAAGCTAGAAGAGTAAGGGGGGATATGGTGACAGTCTTTAAATTCCTTCATGGTTATGATAGAGTGGATAGGGATCGATATTTCGATATGGCTGGCTCTAGAACTAGAGGTCATAGTTTGAAGCTTCGGAAGAAAACTTGTTTGCAGGATGTAAGGAAATACTTTTTCAGTGTAAGAGTAGTTGATAATTGGAATTCGCTAAGCGAGGAGGTAGTTAATGCTACCTCAATCCATAGTTTTAAGGACAGGTATGATAAGTATCACTAAGTCTAAAAATGGAACCGATCAGGAGACGGGAAGATACGAGCTTTGGGCTCTTTCCCGTAAACACAATTAGGTAATCACAATTAGGTAATCACACATCTTTCAACTTTTTGTCAGTGAGGCAACATGGCTTTGGAGAAGGTAGATCAACAGTAACAAACTTATTAGAATTTTATGATGAGGTAAGCCAAATCTTACAGGAAAGAGAGGGCTGGGCAGATTGCATATTCCTAGACTTCCAGAAAGCGTTTGACACTGTTCCACATGGGAGACTTATTAGGAAGCTGCAATCAATGGCTAGAATAGGTGGAAATGTTTTGGAATGGATAAAAACTTACTTAGAAGGAAGGGAACAGAGGGTTAGAGTAAGACACTCAGTGTCTGAATGGAGAAGAGTTAGTAGTGGAGTTCCACAAGGTTCAGTTTTAGGGCCACTTTTGTTCCTTGTATATGTAAATGACCTACCAGAGTGTGTAAATTCATTCATGAATATGTTTGCAGATGATGCAAAGATTGTGAAGAAAGTAAAAAACGAGAACAATGGTAGAGAACTTCAGGAGGATCTAAATAATCTGCATGAGTGGTCAGAAAAGTGGCTAATGAAATTCAATACTTCAAAATGTAAGGTAATGAGAATGGGTACAAGTGCAAGAAGGCCCAAGCTTGACTACTCGGTGGCTGGAGTACAGCTTCAAGAGACAGAAAATGAGAGAGATCTAGGAGTAAACATACTGGCAGATTTGTCTCCAGAAATACATATAAATGGCATAGTAAGGACAGCATATGCATTTTTATCAAATGTAAGGGTAGCCTTCAGGCACATGGACAAGGAAATGTTCAGAAATATTTATGTAACCTATGTGAGGCCAAAACTCGAATATGCAGCCCCCTCTTGGAATCCGCACTTGAAAAAGCACATAGCTAAGCTTGAAAAAGTTCAAAGACATGCCACGAAACTGGTGCCAGAAATACGCAATCTCAGTTATGATGAGAGGCTGAGGGAATTAGACTTACCATCACTCGAAGCTAGAAGAGTAAGGGGGGATATGGTGACAGTCTTTAAATTCCTTCATGGTTATGATAGAGTGGATAGGGATGGATATTTTGATATGGCTGGCTCTAGAACTAGAGGTCATAGTTTGAAGCTTCGTAAGAAAACTTGTTTGCAGGATGTAAGGAAATACTTTTTCAGTGTAAGAGTAGTTGATAATTGGAATTGGCTAAGCGAGGAGGTAGTTAATGCTATCTCAATCCATAGTTTTAAGGACAGGTATGATAAGTATGACTAAGTCTAAAATGGAACCGATGAAGAGACGGGAAGATACGAGCTTTGGGCTCTTTCCCGTAAACACAATTAGGTAATCACAATTAGGTAATCACACACACACACACACACACACACACACACACACAGAGGAGCCGGGAAGATACGAGCTTTGGGCTCTTTCCCGTAAACACAATTAGGTAAAAAAAAACACAATTAGGTAATTACACACACAGAGGGAAAGAAAGACAAGCATAATGAAAGTAATCTTTGAGAGAGGGGACACATGTAGTGAAGTACTGATGAGGGCAAAATACCTAAAAGACCTTCAAGAATTCAGAACAGTGTTCATTTAGACCATACAGAGCACAGGAAGAGATGGAAAGGATACAAAACTTATTGCAAGACGTTAGAAGGTTAAATGAGGGAAATAGTGAAGAATAAAAGAATTTTTTGTTGTTTCAGCGCTCTTACAGCCAAAGAGGAGATAGAGAAAATAGTTTTTAGAAGATCAGGGGATGCAGCCTCATTAAGATTGCTGCTTACAAATGCTGATGAGGTAGCTGGTAAATCAGTAGAATTAAAGATGGGGATTCACAACAGTAAGGCAGATATAGTAGATTTTTCCTAATGGCTTCATAATATTAAGTGTTGGATATGCTGAGTGGACTTGTGGAGGGATAACACTGAGCACAAGTGAAAGATTTCAGGTTGAAAAAATAAATTTTGCTATGGATAGTGAGTTCAAGTCTCAGTGATGGATTTACATAATCAATTATTAATCTATTCCTTTTTTTATTTCTTTACTTTGCCTCGTCTCTGCTTGTCCATGACCTTTTTCTTTTCCTTCTTCTTGGAGATTTCTTTGTGCCTGGGCATTTAGTGATGAGGGCAGATTTTATTTGCCCGTCCCTGCGTCACACTTATAAAAAATAAAAAGGTAAGACATATCAAACTTTAACACCGCAGTGTTAATGAGAGAGCAGCCTGGGTATATAATGTGACGTCAGCAAAGCATATACATAAAGTAATAACTCTCTCTCTCTCTCTCTCTCTCTCTCTCTCTCTCTCTCTCTCTCTCTCTCTCTCTCTCTCTCTCTCTCTCTCATACACACACACACACATAGATGTTACAGATGCCCTGATGCATACAATATATGAAATATTTTTAAATGACTTCAGCCTATGAGGTACCGAGCTCGGTTCCCTATGTTGATTCGTAAAAGAATATCTTCGACACAGCCTCTTAGGAGTGAGGAGAGGGTAGTGACGTCCTCCGTGTGGAGCAAGCCCTATCAACTAAGCAGGTTCAGTGAGTATACCAGCAATGAAAAGAGTAAATGATGAAAGAGTACGTTCAGTACCTTAGGATTTAATCACTGTAAGATAGTCCTTCTTAATAATTATAATAATAATAATATTAATAATGATACCAATAATAATAATAATAACAATAATAATAATAATAATAATAATAATAATAATAATAATAATAATAATAATAATAATAATAATAATAACAATAATAATAATAATAATAATAATAACAATAATAATAATAATAGTAATAATAATAATAATAATAATAATAATAATAATAATAATAATAATAATAATAATAATAATAATAATAATAATAATAATAATAATAATAACAATAATAATATGACGTATACCTCCTCCTTACTCCGAGAGACGAATATTATTTCCTCTGCAAATTCGATATAATGCAATTTTGCATGTAAATAATTCCATATGTAAAACTCCTACTGTAGGGATTCAAAACTAGACCTGTAGAACAGGAATCCACACCTTAGTGAGCACTAAACAAAAGAATGTCATTTTACATGTCTCAGGTTCGAATGCCAACGTCAAGATATATGAAATTGGTATTCTTATTGAGTCTCAAATTGCATTCCTTTCTTCATATCTGTAACATTATTACTATAATATTTTAGGAATTCGTCCTTGTAATTTACATTCATTATGCAGGTGTGGAAATTGTGACATTTTCATTAGCTTTAAGCTTTATACATACTTGCATATATACATATACATGACTTCATTCCCCCTTGTAAGGGGGTGGCCCAACAAAGAAACACGCAATCACCAAGATCTACACATACCTCAACTATTCTTCTTAGCGCCTTAGGCATTCAGGATTGCCACATATCCCCCCTTCCACCTTAATTGGATCATCCACAAGGTAAGCGGGCAAGGATATTCTACAGTGAAGCCCGACGGCCGCAGATAGTTTACCCCCACAGCATCGTTACATGGCAACTCTCCTCACACCCGCCCATCACAGTTCATTGAGCTAGCAGGTGAGAGAAATCTCTTTGGCTTGTGACAACTATATATAATTTTCCTCCCCTCATTTCTATCTATTGCACGCTCTCTTCCCTGCTCCACGTGCATTCAATGCCCTTTTCACTCCATCCATCCATTTCATTCTAGGTCTTTCTCCTAGACTAACTCCAGTCATTTTTGCACTCCACACTCTCTTTGCTATTCGTTAATCACTAATCCTTTCCGTGTGTTCAAACCAACTAAATACTCTCTGATCTAACCTATCCGACAGCTTATTTCAACACCCGTTCTCTGCCTGACATCTTCATTTCTTACACTATCTATTCTAGATACACCAATCATGCTTCTCAAACACCTCATCTCCATTACATTTGACTTGTTCCTTGCATCCTCTCTTGCATTCCAAGTCTCTGCTCCATACAATGCTGTCACCACTATCATAACTTCACATATCCTTCTCTTTGCAGTCAATCCCAAATATATATATCTCATTACATTTTTCAACCCACCTAGACATATACTCACGTCTTTCACCAACTCTTCCATTCCTTATATGTATATATATATATATATATATATATATATATATATATATATATATATATATATATATATATATATATATATATATATGTATATATATATATATATATATATATATATATATATATATATATATATATATAGATATATGTATGTATATATATATATATATATATATATATATATATATATATATATATATATATATATATATATATATATATATATATATATATATATATATATATATCTACCTTTGCTGTCTCCCCCAATTATGGGATATCCGACATTAAAAAAGAAACAATAAGGTGATTACTTTCCTCTATGGGCAATGACGAGGGAGCTAGCGACCGTTTAGATGGCACTGCTGGAATGCCACAGCCCATCCTCCT
>JAXCGZ010007683.1:115000-122500 GCA_037179515.1 Halocaridina rubra
TAGGATACAGAGACTCGGGCCAGTCATAGGCACATCAATTCTTGTGCTTGAGTTAAGAAGCAGTTGGTTCACAAAAGGCTTGTAATATCTATTTGCACATTTATTAAGTTTGCTGAATTAGCAGGGGCAAGGATATGACAGACTAAATACCGCTGTCCTTTTTACATCAGTGACACAATTAAGCGGATTTTTTAATTTTTTACGTCACGGTCCAAGGAAACGTAGTGAATAGAGCGCTGGACTCGGAATGTGCCAAATCTGTATTTAAACCCACTACTTTTGTCTTATAGTCCAGGAGAATTAAAGTTCTTGCTTTGACTCTGCCACTCCCCATAAAGGGAGGTTACGGCTTTGTTTATCTATCTATCTATATATCTATCTATCTATCTATCTATCAGTAGTTTCTACCCATTATATCTTCATTTGCACTCAAGAAGACGCCAGCAAAGGAACGGTTGAACAGACACAGAGCACACGACTTTTGGGCACAAACTCGGGTTCAACCTCAGTCTTTTATGCTATGACGTCAGTAACAACGCTACAATTTTTTTTTTTCATATAGAAACAAGCAAACAACTCCTTAATTACTGTAAAAAAATATTTTTGTTTGCAATCATCTCTACCAATTATAAATAAACTTGTTGCTATCACCACTATCCACTCCCTCCAAAAGAAAGTAATTTACTGTTACTCACATCCACTCACACTATAGCATATAACAAAAGGAATAAAAACAAATAGATATTACCACAACCCATTGTTAGCACAATTCACCTTTCTTAAAAGCGATCTTGTTTGCCGTCACCAGGCTCTCAATGGATTCGGTTTTACGTCACGAACTCCCTTTTCTACTAAGGGCTAGGACGGTTGCCTTCTTACGAAGGACTTGTTTTGGCAGATGTAATCGTTACCCTGAGTGTATGCCCTTACTAACCTCAGTCCGTGATCGAGAGTTTATTTCCACCACGCGGATTTCCTTTCCACCCATCGAATGCTAGCTACCACCAACACTTGCTTCAACTCCAGCAGTAGATATTATATATATATATATATATATATATATATATATATATATATATATATATATATATATATATATATATATATATATATATATATATATATATATATATATATATATATACATGTGTGTGTGTGTGTGTGTGTGTGTGTGTATATATATATATATATATATATATATATATATATATATATATATATATATATATATATATATATGTGATTACCTAATTGTGATTACCTAATTGTGTTTACGGGAAAGAGCCCAAAGCTCGTATCTTCCCGTCTCCTGATCGGTTCCATTTTTAGACTTAGTGATACTAAGTGTGTGTGTGTGTGTGTGTGTGTGTGTGTGTGTGTGTGTGTGTGTGTGTGTGTGTGTGTGTATATATATATATATATATATATATATATATATATATATATATATATATATATATATATAATTGGACCACTGTAGCGTAGCGGTAAAATGCTCGATTCTGGAGGTGACGGACCCATGTTTGAGCCCATGGATATTCATCCACCCTTAATTCATTAGCTTCTATCCATCTGTGTCCACTCTCAAATGGGAACTAAGAGTGGTACATAAGACTAGAAACGGGCATTCACCACGACCCTCACATACCTCAACCAGTGCTCTCAGCTCCTTGGGGATAAAGGGTTTCCACGTCTCCCCGCTTTCCACCCTGCTTGGATCACCCACAAGGTAGGCGGGCGAGGATATTCTACCATGAAGCCCGACAGCCATAGATAATTTACTCTCACCGCTTCATCACATGGCAACTCCCCTCACACCCGTCCATCACAGTTCACTGAGCTAGCATGTGCGAGAAATCCCCTTGACCCACGTCATCTATGCACAATCTTCTTCCATTCATTTCCATCTCTTGCACGCACTAATCCTGTTCCACTGACATTCCACATTCATTCAGTGCCCTTTTCACGCCTTCCTTCCATCTCATTGTAGGTCTCCCTCTTGACATAACTCTAATCACTTCCGCACTGCACACTCTCTTCACTATTCGTTCATCACTCATCCTATCCATGTGTCCAAACCAACTCAAAACTCTCTGATCTAACTTATCCAACAGCGTCTCTCCAATACCCGTTCTCTGTCTGAGATCCTCATTTCTTACTCTATCTATTCTAGATACACCAATCATACTTCTCAAACACCTCATCTACATTACATTCAACTTGTTCCTTTCATCCTCCTCTCTTGCATTCCAGGTCTCTACTCCATACAATGCTGTAGGCACAATCACATCTTCATATATCCTTCTCTTTGCATTCATTCCCAAGTATATATGTCTCACTATACTTTTCAACCCACCTAGACATTTAATTGCTTCCTTCACTCTGTGATTTACCTCTACATCCACTCGTCCACTCCTTGATAGATGCGACCCCAGATACTTAAAACTCTCATCTTCTTCAAGCAACTCCCCATTCACTCCTACATTAAAACTGCCAACATTAAAACTTTTCGTGCATCTCTTAAGTTTATTTTTACCAATATTCACCCGCAACTTCCTTCTTCACACACACTAACAAAGTCACCAAATGATTCAAATCATTCTCAGCCACCAGCAACAATATCATCCGCAAATAGCAACTGATTCAATTTCCACAACCTTTCATCCTCACCCATTAGTTCCAAGCCTCTGTCTAATACTTTTTCATTTACTTCTCTTACCGCTCTATCAGTATACACATTAAACAACCAATGTGACATTACACAACCTTGACGTAAGCTGCATTCACCTCAAGCTTGCTTGACGTCACTAACACCACATAAAAGCTAGTTTGCTAACATAAAAAACAACTCAATATATTGCTTAGCAATGCCCCAACCCAACTTTTTAAAAATTCCTATCACTAAATAATAATAATAATAATAATAATAATAATAATAATAATAATAATAATAATAATAATAATAATAATATAATAATAATAATAATAATAATATTAACAACAATGATAATAATACTAATAATAATAATATTTATAATAATAATAATAATGATAATAATAATAATAATAATAATAATAATAATAATAATAATAATAATAATAATAATAATAATAATAATGATAATAATAATAATAATAATAATAATAATAATAATAATAATAATAATAATAATAATAATAATAATAATAACAATAATAATAACAATAATAATAATAATAATAATAATAGTAATAATGATAATAATAATAATAATAATAATATAATAATAATAATAATAATAATAATAATAATAATAATAATAATAATAATAATAATAATTATAATACCTGATAGAAGTAAAGCTCAGTGTGACTGTCAATATATGTGCATGAGAAAGAGACCCACCTGGCCAGATTAGGAGAGACGTCACTGAGTGACCCCCCCACCCCAAAAGCGGATGTAATAATATATATCTTACAACATGAACACTTGACATCTGCTCCTCTGGCTATGGCAAAACCTACGCACGTTTTTATTCTGAGCCAGTGTCAGTGAAGAAGAGGGAGGATAGTGGTGTCCCACTGCTTGTTAGATCACTGGTTCACTTTCGACACTCAATCAAAACGTCAAAAGCTGCATCGAATATGGGACTCTACGTCAGAGCCTCTCAGAGGGATTAGAAGGAGAAGTTAGTGACTTCCCTCGCTTGGTCATCACCATCTTTAATTTTTTTTCTTAACCAGGGGGGTGAAAATACGTTCGCTTATGCTAATGTACGCCAGAGCCTCTTGGAGGAGCATGAAGGAGAAAGTAGTGGCTTCCCTCGTGTGGTAAACAGCCCCCGTCACCTCAGCAGGCATAGGTAACTGCTGTTTCATTTATCTGTAACCGGAGACCCTCCCCCCGACCTCACTTCCCTCCTCATTCCAATGCATTTTTTCTATATTCCTAAACGCAAGAGACGAAAATAGTTTCTTCCAAAGAATGCTATAAAATCGTCGTCTTCCTCACCAGGTGTTCAGTCTGGTCTAAAGTGCACGCACAAACATATATACACTAACATGCGCGCGTGCACACTCTCTCTCTCATACACAGACACACAATTCCTGCTCTTACGAGTAAATACTGTTCTCCTCGTGATTTGCCTTTCTTAAGCTATATGTGAGCACGAGTATTTTTACCTGCATATATATACAAGACCCAGACAGCATTACTCTTGTCAACATAAGTCATGTTACGGTTTACTTTTCGTTCAACCATCTGCACGTATTTTCAACCTACCTACAAAAGCATAAATAGAATAACTTTACTGCTTTTTCTCGTTTCTTTCATCCTGCTGTTATAAGCTTAAGATAGATAGATAGATGGATAGATAGATAGATATATAGATAGACAGATAAGATAGCTAGATATATAGATGGATAGCTTGATGGACACACACACACACACACACACACACACACACACACATATATATATATATATATATATATATATATATATATATATATATATATATATATATATATATATATATATATATATATATATATATATATATATATATATATATGTGTGATTACCTAATTGTGATTACCTAATTGTGTTTACGGGAAAGAGCCCAAAGCTCGTATCTTCCCGTCTCCTCATCGATTCCATTTTATACTTAGTCATACTTATCATACCTGTCCTTAAAACTATGGATTGAGATAGCATTAACTACCTCCTCGCTTAGCCAATTCCAATTATCAACTACTCTTACACTGAAAAAGTATTTCCTTACATCCTGCAAAGAAGTTTTCTTACCAAGCTTCAAACTATGACCTCTAGTTCTAGAGCCAGCCATATCAAAATATCGATCCCTATCCACCCTATCATAACCATGAAGGAATTTAAAGACTGTCACCATATCCCCCCTCACTCTTCTAGCTTCCAGTGATGGTAAGTCTAATTCCCTCAGCCTCTCATCATAACTGAGATTGCGTATTTCTGGCACCAGTTTCGTGGCATGTCTTTGAACTTTTTCAAGCTTAGCTATGTGCTTTTTCAAGTGCGGATTCCAAAAGGGGGCTGCATATTCGAGTTTTGGCCTCACATAGGTTACATAAATATTTCTGGAACATTTCCTTGTCCATGTGCCTGAAGGCTACCCTTACATTTGATAAGAATGCATATGATGCCCTTACTATGCCATTTATATGTATTTCTGGAGACAAATCTGCCAGTATGTTTACTCCTAGATCTCTCTCATTTTCTGTCTCTTGAAGTTGTACTCCAGCCACCGAGTAGTCAAGCTTGGGCCTTCTTGCACTTGTACCCATTCTCATTACCTTACATTTTGAAGTATTGAATTTCATTAGCCACTTTTCTGACCACTCATGCAGATTATTTAGATCCTCCTGAAGTTCTCTACCATTGTTCTCGTTTTTTACTTTCTTCACAATCTTTGCATCATCTGCAAACATATTCATGAATGAATTTACAGACTCTGGTAGGTCATTTACATATACAAGGAACAAAAGTGGCCCTAAAACTGAACCCTGTGGAACTCCACTACTAACTCTTCTCCATTCAGACACTGAGTGTCTTACTCTAACCCTCTGTTCCCTTCCTTCTAAGTAAGTTTTTATCTATTCCAAAACATTTCCACCTATTCTAGCCATTGATTGCAGCTTCCTAATAAGTCTCCCATGTGAAACAGTGTCAAACGCTTTCTGGAAGTCTAGGAATATGCAATCTGCCCAGCCCTCTCTTTCCTGTAAGATTTGGCTTACCTCATCATAAAATTCTAATAAGTTTGTTACTGTTGATCTACCTTCTCTGAAGCCATGTTGCCTCACTGACAAAAAGTTGAAGGATTCCAAGTGAAGAGAGATATGTTTCCTTAGTAGTTTCTCCATAACATTGCAAACTATGCTGGTCAAGGAAACTGGTCTATAGTTCAGAGCCGTATCCCTCCTTCCCTTTTTGAAGATAGGTATCACATTTGCTTGTTTCCAGCATCTTGGAATCTCCCCCGACTCCAGTGACTCCTTAAATATGATACTTAGTGCCACTGATATTGTGTTTGCGCATTTTTTAAGCACATGAGGGGATGTGTCATCAGGACCTGTAGCTTTATGAACATCTAAATCCATCAGCGCTTTGCATACCTCTGTGGCTGTAAGGTTGATGTTCTCTAATACCGGCCCTTGAGCTTCTATCACTGCAATCTGAGGGGGTGGGTTATTTTCTACTGTAAATTCTGACTGAAACTCCTTGTTCAATTCTTTGCAGATCTCTTCATCCATCTCAGTGATGCTTCCATCCGCTCTCTTTAGCCTTAAAACCTGTTCTTTTACCTTCAGTTTTCCTCTGATAAAGCTGTGGAAAAGCTTGGGATTTTCTTTAGCCTTCCTGGTGATGTCCCTCTCATAGTCTCTCTCTGCCTCTATCCTTTTACTTAGGTAGTCATTTCTTGCTCTTTTGTAGGTTTGCCAGGCATTTATGTTTTTTCTCCTCCTATACCTTTTCCAGCATTTGTCTCTCCACTCCTTAGCTCTTTTACACCCATTATCGAACCACTTCTCTCTGGCATGAATTACACCTACTTTGGTGACAGGTATGCAGCAATCTACTATCTTCCCATATTTCTCACAAAAGATGTCATACATTTCTTGTGCAGATTTGTTGTAAAATAAGGTTCTCCAGTCAATAACTGCAAAAAGCTCATTCATTTTGATGTAATCTCCTTTTGGATAGTTCCTCCTCATGTCCTCAGTGCCTCTACTCTCAGGAAGAATATCTTCAATGATATACTCCATCAACAACACACAGTGGTCACTCTTTCCAATTGGTGGTTCATACTCAATTTTTTCAATATCCAACACATTATCTGTGAACACTAGATCAAGTAGTGATGGCTCATCCCCACCCCTGGCCCTTGTTGGTTCCATTACATGTTGGTGTAGGAAATTCCCTTGTACGCAATCTAGGAATCTTGCCCCGAATGAGTCCTCACCACTGTGTGGGTCAAAATTTATCCAATCTATCTCTTTATGATTAAAGTCTCCCATAATCAAAATCCTACATTTTTTTTCCCGTGCCATGTTAACAACTGAGTTTATGACTTCAATAGTACCTATATGACTTTCCTCATAAACTTCAAGCCTATTTTGGTTCCTTGGTGGGTTGTATACAACAGTTATTATAATGCTCTCTGACCCAGTATTTATGCGAGCAACAAGAAATTCCTTGAACTCACTTTCTATAGCCAAGTTTATTTCTTCGACTTGAATCCTTTCACTTATGAGCAGTGCTATCCCTCCACCAGTCCTCTCAGATCTTTCAACCCTTAGTATTCTGAAACCCTTAGGAAAAACTGTGACACTGTTTATGTCCTCACTCAACTTAGTCTCTGTAATTGCTACTATATCTGCCTTACTGTTGTGAATCCTATCTTTTAATTCTACTGCCTTACCAGCTAATCCATCAGCATTTGTGTATAACAATCTTAATGAGGCCCCATCCCCTGATCTTCT
>JAXCGZ010007683.1:127500-132014 GCA_037179515.1 Halocaridina rubra
TATATTAAATTTCACAAAAATGAAGCAACAGATAGGACATTAAACATACACATAAAAACAAACACACTTACACATAAAAACAAACACACATACACATAAAAACAAACACGCATGCACACACAAACAACACAGATAAACAGAAGGAAGAGAGCAAAAACGATTAGGATGGGATAAGGAGGACCTTAAGCGTATTTTAACTACTTTCATTCTCCCTTTCCGCCTGAGAAACCGCCCAAAGAAGAAACTAAACATATACTGTGTAGAGCTATCCATTCACAATCTATAGACATATTCGTACTATATAGCTATATATGTTTCTGCTTATCTATATCTTCATCTTGATCCCCAATAACATATTGCGTTATCTATTTAGCTACATGTTTTCGGGAGTTTCCTTTATATCAGAAGTTTATCTATTCATCTGTAATTGTATCTGTTTATGTACCTCTGTCTACATGTGTCTGCATCTATCAATATTATCTAGTCATAATATCTATCAAATTATCTATGCTTATCCTTCTATTTTCATTACCTATCTGTCCATCTATTTATCTATCTTTCTACCAATTTATCTAGTTAGCTATCTGTACTGCTATCTACCTAAGTATCTATATATCTATATTATATATAACCTTAGTTTTCCAATGCATTATATAAGGCATTACTTCGCTGAGGCCCTCCTTGAAAAATGTTACTCTAGAATAGTTATACAGTTTAGAAAACATAGTAACAATGTTTTAGGGGCTTACTCTTTTCCGTTACACCCGGAATCGAACTTGGGTTTACGGGGCCGAGAACAGTGTTTAAACGACTGAACAATGGAAAGAGAGAGAGAGAGAGAGAGAGAGAGAGAGAGAGAGAGAGAGAGAGAGAGAGAGAGAGAGAGAGAGAGAGAGAGAGAGCACAAAGTAACTCACTAACTTGTAAGCATCAACATACTCGCACTGCATCAAAGTGCCAATTTTTTTTTCTAAACTTTGTTCTCGTAATCAAATACAGCGACATGTGATCTTAAGCTTAATGGCTCGAACCAGGAATGCTTAACTGATAATAAAAAAAAAAAGTTCTTCAAGCGTTACATGACGAAGGAGTGAGAGATGAATGTCCTTTTTCATTGCATGCACAAAACACGAACCAACGGAGTTAAAGATACATACTAGAAAAGCATTTTTTTTTTTAAATTTCTTTCCTTTTTTTTACATAAAACGATTCATTCCCTTCGTATTTCCCTTCCGTGAAGAATCAAGACATACTGTGGGGTCTTTATGGGAAAGTTTCAATCAGAAATCTGTTTACTGTTTCGGTTTTACGTCACGAACTCCCTTTTCAACTAAGGGCTAGGACGGGTTGCCTTCTTGCGAAGGAACTTATGCGTGGGAGTAAAAAGGAGGAAATTAGTAGAAAGTTTGTGAGAAGATGTATGGGTGTATAAGCATTGACTGAAACAAAGTTAATAGGAAAAGGAGAAACCCAGATCTAATGACGAATGGGTGTGTGCTTTAATTAGGCCACCCCCCTTACAAGGGGGATAGCAACCATTATATATATAAGTATACCATTCTCTCCAATTTTGATGCCAGAGAACTGCATCATTAAAATATCTATACTCAACATTTTTCTACCTGACTGTAGAGCCTCATCCAACGCAAGCAGATCAGAGCAGAAGTACTGAACAAAGAACAAAGAGGGATGGAGTCCATGAGTAAAAAATAAATTTGGTTTACTACTTTTTTCTGATGTAATTGAAACTAAGTTTGAACACAGGGTACATGCAATATACTATACAGCAATATGTAAGTGCAGAAAGTACAACAATAAAAAAATGTTGCTACTACTACTACTACTACTACTACTACTACTACTACTGCTACTACTACTACTACTACTTTTATTATTATCACTATTATTATTATTATTATTATTATTATTATTATTATTATTATTATTATTATTATTATTATTATTATTATTATTATCATTATCATTATTATTATTATTATTATTATTATTATTATTATTATTATTATTATTAGTTTAAAAATAATGATATATTAATAATTAGGATATCAAAGACAAACAGCATATATTACAAATTCTCTAGCACAACATTAAGTAAAAAGTAGATTGAGAATATCAGAAACATGCGTCTGAAACTGCGGTGGCCCAGTGGTTAGAGAGCTCAACTCAGGAGGTGGCATATTGGCGCTGAAATCCACCGAGGGACGCTATGAAGGGCATCCAGTCTTAATTCCTCAGCACGAACCTATCTGTATCCATCCCGAGCTGAAAAGGGGTCGAGGTTTCGCGCCCCGTCACGGACTGAGGTTAGTAAGGGCATACACTCAGGGTAACGATTACATCTGCCAAAACAAGTCCTTCGTAGGAAGGCAACCGTCCTAGCCCTTAGTAAAAAAGGGAGTTCGTAACGTAAAACCGAATCCGTCCATCCCGAGCTGAAAAGGGATGAATAGTCACTCTTAAAACGGCAAATGACATACTCTTATTGCGTCTAACTTGACATGTAATATTGTTTTTTTCCATCAATAATGATCACATTACACAATCCGACAGATGCGCTCTCTCTGGCTTAATCCTTCCGGAGCAAGTGATGTTCAACAGAGAAAAAATGTCTAAATGTGAATAAGTGTTCCATGACTGTGTGCAGCAAGTTCGCTCGTTCATGTCTTTGGTTATGAATTGAAGGCAAGGTACTTACAAAGACATTATTCCAACAGCACAACATACCCTCAGACCTCTTCTGTGGAAAACCCTCCTGGAGTTCCGCTGTGACCTTCCATAGGAGGTCGCGGCAGTTCGGCCGGTCAGCCGAGGGAGTGACAACAACAACAACAACAACAACAACACCGCAACAACGAAAATCTCCTATCCAGACACTGTTTGGATTATGAAGGAGAGCAAAATGGTGTTTCTCCCGAATTGTAGCCTTTGTTCACTCACCTTCACTGATTAAGTGATTATATCACATGAAGCGTGTAGGGTGCCAATGAGGGGGAACAGAATCTTGATAAGCTTGACGATTGGTAAGGGCTGCGATGCCTTACCATGCAGCTTTCTTCAAAAAGAAATCACTTGCTACGGCTACTACTACTACTACTACTACTACTACTACTACTACTACTACTACTACTACTACTACTACTACTACTACTGAGCTAATTTTACCTTTCCAAAGCATCACCTAATGCCTTATTCTCCTAAACATTACAATTCACAAAATCCTACTTTTAAATATTATAGGCAGATACAAACATATTCTTGTAGATCGACCCCGGACCATCTCTATTTTGCACTTTTTCAAACATAGCTTAGAAAAAGCAGTTTCCCTAGAAAGGAAAAATTACACGCATTTTCGAGTACTTATTCATCTCTGCTTTTTTATACTTATTTGTACATGACGTAGAAGTTAATAGGTGATGTTGTTTTCCTATTATTGTAATTGTTTATGGCATCTGATAATTACTAAGTATTGCTTTATATGTTACTCAATATTGATTAAGATTATGGTTCCTATTTATTCCATATATATATATATATATATATATATATATATATATATATATATATATACATATATATATATATATATATATATATATATATATATATATATATTTATATATATTTATATATATATATATATATATATATATATATATATATATATATATATATATACGCATAAATATGTATATATATATATATATATATATATATATATATATATATATATATATATATATATATATATATATATATATATATATACGTATAAATATGTATATAAATATAAATATATATATATATATATATATATATATATATATATATATATATATATATATATATATATATATATACATATATATATATATATATATATATATATATATATATATATATATATATATATATATATATATATATGTGTGTGTGTGTGTGTGTGTGTGTGTGTGTGTGTGTGTGTGTGTGTATGTGTGTGTGTGTTTGTATGTGTGGTTTGTCTATTTATATGTACAACATTAAATATTTCTGACATTCCTGTTACTAGTAAAATTCTTATCTGTGTGACATATTTCCAAAGATTATTGCACTTCTCCAGTAACTCCTATTTAATAAAAATGGAATAGCTGAAGCTCTAAGGAACTGATATGGGTAAGAATCAAGGTGTAAATTAATATTCAGTCCTCAGAAAAGCTGTGGTCATGAAGCAAGACTGATGTTACGCGAAATACTTTGGTTTGTAACTTGTCGCAGTGGCAACAGGCAGTACAGAAAGACTGGACAAGGCATGACACCTGTTATTTTCGAGGAAGTATCTCTGAACATAATCGTAGACCTCAGTACACGGTATAATAAACACAAGCATTGGGTAGAAACTTGATTCGATTTGTGGTTTTCCTCAAGTTAATGATCTCTTCTCTCTCGACTGTTTCAGCTTCTAGCATCTAGTAAGCTCTTGATAAGTAGTAGCAACTTGTTCTGCAGTGCTATTA
>JAXCGZ010007684.1:0-37500 GCA_037179515.1 Halocaridina rubra
GTGATTTACCATTGCGATTTTATGACTGAATATATGAGGGTGAATTTGGTGTTACTTTAGTGTGAGATCTGCGAACTTTATTTTCTTTAAGAGAGTGATTTACCAGTGTGATTTTACTTAAGTGGGTGATCTATACTCTAAAAATTATAAAAATAAAAAAGAAATCAATATTCTTTATGATGGATTCAGATAAGTAACACCAGAAATCATTTATAGCTCCTTAATATGGAATGAAATCAGTGGTGGGTTTCTGAAAAGATTTTGAAGGAATTTTATTAAAGGAATTTGCAAAATCAGTGGCATTACAAATGCTTAGCACACGGATGGGAAGTTTTTGTTGAATTTTGTATATAAAACAGTCTAACTCATTTAAAAATGGTGGAAGACATAAGGACACAGTTGCTGGACTCATTTCATCTTCTTGATCCTGAATTTATTAAAGAACTACAAAAACAAGAGTAAGTGAACCATGCAAATATAGATTACAGTGCTCCCTCGTTTATTGCGGGGGTTCGGTTCCAGAACCGGCAGCAATAGGTGAAAATCCGCGAAGTTGGATCACAATATATGCAGAGGTATTTTACATTTATTTTTACATTTACTGTATAAGCCCTCCCTGCATTGTTAAAATATCACACTTTAATAACAGCGTGCAAGCGTAAATTTATATGAAAGTGATAGGTAAACTTACCGTGAATGAGGTGATGATGACGTGTACATACTCATATACATAGGTATATTAATTTATTTTTACCTTTACTGTATAAACCCTCCCAGCACTGTAAAAAAAAACCACCTTTTGCTTTATTAATAACAGCGTGCAAGCGTAAATTTATATGAACGTGATAGGTATACTTACCGTGAATGAGGTGATGATGACGTGTATAGACTCCAGAGGAAATTATTCTGCAGCCAATGACAGCTTTACGGCTGCCTTTTGCGAGAGAAGAACATGGTAATGGGGAGTTGCTGTCGCTGTCTCTTCTTTTGTTGGAAGATGGTCTTGTAAGGCATCGTCTAGAAGATTGCAGAAGGTCACCGAACGAACCATATTATCGTCATGTTCTTGCGAGAGTTGTTGGACTGCTTTCATATATTCACACATGGCTGCCAGGCGTTCAAGTGCAAGGCCAGGTTCTTCGATTTCTTCGTGCGTTTCCTCTGATTGTTCTTCTTCCTCTTCTTCGCTCGCTGATTTTGCCATTTCCTCCAAGTCTTCATCAGTCAAAGGCTGCGAGTGGCAGTCGATCAGTTCATTCACGTCTTTGTGAGTATAGATGTAGTCGTAGATGACTTCGGGCCACAATTTCTTCCAGCTGGCATTGATTGTGGCCGGCTTCATCTGTTTGATTGTATTCTGAATATTCTGAAGGCAAGTAGCAAACGTGTAGTTACGCCAGTAAGCCTTCAGGGAGAATTCTTTGTCCGCATCCATGAATTCAACCAGGTTCGCCAGGGCATTTCATATGTAGAGGGCCTTGAACGCACGAATAACCCCTTGATCTATACGCTGAATCAGTGATATCGTATTCGGTGGCAGGAACTCTACTTGAACACCATCATATTCGAGATCAGTTGCGTGGCCATCAGCATTATCCATCAAAAGAAGGACTTTAAATTCAAGGCCCTTTTCAGCAAGATAAATATTGACCTGAGCGATAAAGCATTGGTGAAACCAGTCCGATGTGAGGCTTTTCATGATCCAGGCCGAAGGGTTATGCATCCAATACACTGGCAGCAGATTCTTATTCTTATTCTTCAAAGCCTTAAGGTTCTTAGACTTGTAGATAAGCCCGGGCTTTAACATGAAGCCCGCAGCATTCCCACACATGATGAGGGTAACGTGGTCTTTCTGCGCTTAACATCCCGGGGATTTAGCTTCTTCCTTGAAGAGAAATGTGTGAGACGGCATTCTCTTCCAAAATAACCCAGTCTCATCCATGTTAAAGACTTGCTCAGGAGCATATTCGCCTTCCTCGATAATTTTCTTGAAGTTGTTTTTCACGTAATCGTTAGCTGCAGCTGTATCTGCAGAGGCAGCTTCGCCATGAACCGAAACGCTCTTTAGGTCATAGCATTTTTTAAATTTGGCGAACCATCCTTTGCTTGCCACGAACGATTGTTTCCTCGGTGGAGAATCGCTGGAGGGTCCTGGTTGTGGGTCGTCGATATCTTCTTTTCTCTCCTCCTCCTCACGGCCGCCACTGTCGTCGTCAGGTTCGTGCAGCGAATGTCTCGTACTGCTTGTTTGCCTTTGTTTGTATGATACTGGTGTCTAAGCTGATATTCTTCTTTCTGCAATCAGCAATCCAAAGGGCCAAAGCAGATTCCATCCGCACTATTATCTTACTGCGGGGAGTGTTACGACCCTCTTCACTGTTTTACTAAATTAAATAGTCGCTGTTTTCCTGATATTTGCCTCGTCCTTTTTTGATGTATCGAACAGTAGATTCGTTGAGGCCAAAATGGCGGCCGACATCCTCAAACCTTCTTTCTTCCTTCAGCATATCTAACAGTTTTAACTTATATGCTATGGTCAACATCTTCCTTTGTCGCTTAGGCTTACTACCAGAAGCCTTAGAAGATGAAGGACGCTTGGGAGGCATTGCAGAGGTTGAAAAACGAGAGTAAAAAAAATCATAAGCACAACGCTAACGGCGCACACGTGAGTTAGACTGACCGGGTGAAGCGAGACAATGGAAGAAGCTGGGAGAATGAAGCTTCAATCAAAGAATCAATCAGACCCCATGATACAGAACATACAAAATAACAATTCTGTGATTTGTCATCTCCCACCCTTTCAGCCAATAGCATCCCATGAACTATCTCACGTAGGTGCGAGCCTTTGTGTTTTCCAAGACACCAATAGAGAGTATGTTATCGTACAGTATTTTACATGGTGCAATACTATGAGTTATATGCTTAAATTTATGTTTTTTACTATTTTTTAAAGTTTTATTATTCTTAGGCTAGGAAATACTTTTCTTATCAATAAAATAATGAAAATACTGGAAATTTTAATATGTACTAGCTCACGTAGGTGCGACCCTTTTCGTTTTCCAAAACGCTAATACCGGTATCGTATTTTACATGCTGCAATACAGTGAGTTACATGCTTAAATTTATGTTTTTTACAGTTTTTTACTGTTTTATTATTCTTAGGCTAGGAAATAAATTTTTTTATCAATAAAATAATCAAAATACTGGAAATTTTAATGAGCGCTGGCTCACATAGGTGCGACCCTTTGCGTTTTCCGAAACGCCGATACCGGTATCGTACTTTCTATGGTGAAGAGTTACAGCTTTAAATTTATGTTTTTTTACAAGTTTTCCGAAACGCCGATACCAGTATCGTACTTTCTATGGTGAAGAGTTACAGCTTTAAATTTATGTTTTTTTTTTACTATTTCTTACTGTTTTATTATGCTTAGGCTGGGAAATAAATTTTTTTATCAATAAAATAATGAAAAAAAATTTCTTTCAATAAAATAAGGAAAATACTGAAAATTTAAATTTTTTTATATTTTAATATTCTCGCATATACCCAGAAAAAAAAAAAAAAAAAAAAAAAAAAAGCTCGGCAAAAAAACCACGATGCACTGAATTCGCAATAGATGAACCGTGATATAGCGAGGGAACACTGTATTAGGGCAGGAAAAGATAGACTTTGCTTTGGTTAACACTTGATGGGAGTTCTTAAGGCATCGGAATAATAGTCATAGAGACATCTCAAAAAAAATTTCTTAAATGAAGGAAAAGCAGACAAAGAAACTTATTTTCAAAGGAATGTTGCTGTATGTCGGCAATAAAAGCACGAATAAGGCTTGGTAAATACATGCCCTTAGCAACTCTTATAGCACAAAAAAGAAGTAAATATTAAGTGATAGGTCTGATGCAAGAATTATTCTTGTGGTGGACAACACACTACTTGAATCTGCGCACCACGCAAGCAAAGATAAAATGCCAATTTTTGGGGGGGACTGAGCTACAGGAAAGGCATAAGTACTTACATCCTTGTGCCTCAGCTCATGGCATGTGTGGTTCCATTATACACCTGCCCTTGTAACAGGTGTGCTATAATACTTCCTGAGGTGGTAATAGCTAAGAGATGACACATGTCCCTTTCGTATCCTTAGAATGATTTACTGAATATTCTGTTCTTGCCACGGGACACTGTGAGTCAAACTTGGCTCCTCTGGTATTGTAGACAAGTTATTCATCCATGTCAAGGAGACTGCTAGTGCTCTATAAACTTACTAAGACTTGGCAAGGTGCAGAGCACCCTAATACAAACTTAGTTTAATACTTACATTCATACAGGAAGGATGACCCATGCCAATTTCTGTCGAATTTAGGGAATCATAGCCACAGCATCCAAAAAGTTTCTGTGCATCTTCTTTAGTGCTATTGCTTGAGAGTTTCCAACCCTGTAAAACAACAGAATGTGAAAAGTAAAGAAAAAATAAAAATAATTCATTTATATACTTTTCATTCTGAAGGAGCTATGATGAAAGTTGGGATGAGTGGATTGGTTTTTCTGGTGGATAAGTGTGCCTTGTATTATCAAATCTCTCTGCAATGGGAATTACAGCAATTATAATTATATGTAACACTTTAAGGCAGCAAGTGTAAAAATGTTTGTAGCTAGGGGAAAATAGGTAAAGTACATGCACACTTTATAAAAGTTCTATGAGTGTGATTTAACTACTATTCATGATTTCTCAAAAGTCAAACAATTACCCAACTCATCCTTCATATACTCCTCCGACCTTGTTGACTTTCATGATCAAACCAGAGCCTTCATATGCATACAAAAAGATAAAATATTGATAACAAACAATTTACATGGAAAGCTACTGTCCTTGTACATTGATTATCAGAGTTTACAGCTTCAAATAATTGAACCACAATAAGAAGTGGGAAAAAACTTGTGAAACACAAGCACTGCCACACAACGAATAGCAAAATGGCATTTCCCATATTGATTGTTACTTCGCCTGGTGGGATAGACAACTGGCAATGGAGTCCATCTCTCACACATACCCAACACACAATAACCTCGGAGAGCACTTATTTAACCAATGGCATATAAAAATAATGCTTCCTTCCCGCAAGTATTGTTCTTTTCAAAGTTAACCTGCCCTTAACTGTTGACAAATAGAAGCTTGCTCACCCCTAAATAATAGATCAATCTTTCATTCTTGACCTATGAGGGCAGAGTAAATTAAAAAAAATAATCTCTACTGGGTGGCAGTAATTCCTCTCGGAGGTTAGATCTGTATGGGGAGGGTATTTAACTGAAAGATGTCCACGGCATCTTTCAAGAAAAACGATAGAAAGTTTCACAATATAAAATGGCTTGCCTATTACTTAAATGATATTTTTGTTTATACAAATTCACTAAAATACCAATATTAGGAAAAAAAAGTGCAAGAAAAATCTCCCAGTAAAGCATATGTGCAGGCCTACTAAAAATTTTCTTTTGTAGGCATATTATGAAGAAAAATAAAAGGAAAAGAGTTTGCGGGAAAAGATACAGTAATTAGTGCATTTGGGTAACCAAGACTTTAGAGACAGGAAAGAAAAAGAAAATTTATGTCCCTTTCTCCAGCCATACATATATTTATGTCATCCGCCATCTAAGGATAATTCTGTTAAAATATCATAGTACGGTGTATAAATACTATCCTTCCTTCTTGAATTAGTTTAGTACATATAATACCAGAAATGAGTCAGGGTACAGTATGGTAAAGACATGATGCCTTAATTTTACTGCTATTATTGTTGCCACCCAGTGAATTTCAACAGGATTTGGTATCTTGACAAAAAAAATAAATATTAAACTATTGGCCATGAAACATTATTGCATAAAAAAAGTGGATTAAACACCTTATAATAAAGCCAAGGACTATGTCCCAGGTAGATAGTTTGGTCTGCTTAAGAATGGAAAAAGACATATTCATACGATGCTTTCTAATTTAGCTGCACTCTAAAACGAAGCAGACAAACCCTTCTTGTTATAGTCAGTTACAGTGCTGACCATACGTATCTCATTCATTACACCCAATTTGTATGGTAATAGTTGAAATATGCTTTATAAACTGCCATAGAGATCTGGCCTCTTAACTACTCTCGTGCGAGGTACATGTTTCATCAAAGTTTCTACTAATGAACAATACAACAAGAACCCACACACATATATAAAGTTTTACTGAATAATAATTGCCAGTACCCTCTGCTTATCCATATATGGCATTGAAATAAACCAACAAAGAGACATGAACTCTGGATCTCCTTATTGAGAGCTATGTGCACCATCAATTGTGCTAAAAAAACTAACGATATACATTACATATATAATAAGACATACATACCTGCTTTGCAATTGTCCTTTGTTGATTTTCGTTGACGGCTAAGCATGCACAAGCAACAGAGAATTGGATGATAAAAATAATGAAGAGAACGATCATATAAAAGAACAGCATCACCTAGAGAAAAGGAAAAGTAAAATTACTGTATCTGAAATCTTATCAGCACTATCAAAAAATTCAAATTTCCTATAACGAATCAACTGACAGGATGACTGGGGTATGAATAAGCCTTGTATACTTACGGCCATATTTGTGACTTCAGGAAGATATGTCATATTTACAATATTATTATTATTATTATTATTATTATTATTATTATTCTTATTATCATCTTTATCGTATTTTCACTGCTTTCATTACTATTCTTTATTATTACCAGGGTGAAGGGAAGAGAATTTCACTCATTCACCCTGCACTGAATCTAAATTGAGGAGGAGAAACGGTTTCTCCCTGAAGATCTCTTCTTATAATAAAACAAACATGACAAGAACATACTGCCTTGGTTCTTTCTATACAGCTGATCAGCAGTGAACATTTTAATGACAGCATACCATATGAATAAACATAAATGCTTGTTAATATATATGATAAACATTTTATACTTAATTTTTATTATTATTATATTTATTATTATTACCGTATATCCAGATACTGTATTCATAAGATTCAGAAGAACCAGTCATAAATTAAATTTATTTTTTGAAGTCATGAAATGGGTAATAATATTTAAGAGCCTAAAGCTCTTAGATTTAAAGCCAACTCCTTCATATCTTATCTAATAAATTAATTTTGCTGTACTAAACATTTTACTACATTAAATGACTAGTTTTTTCTTACCTGATGATGTTTGCTGGCCCCAACAAGCCCCACTACTGATATGAGGAGGAGAAAAACACCACAGGCAATAATTCCAGACACAACCGTCAGGGATGACACAATTGAGGCAAACTTTGCTGCAGCAGCAACGCCAATTAATATAAAGGACACCACCTGTACATAAGACATATACGAGTATGAATAATAATGTGCGAAAATGTAAAACTTACTACCGGCAAGTTGGATCAAAGAATAAGATGATATGTCTTTGAAGATCCTTAAACAGTTGTTCAACTGTTCTACACCAAGGAAGTTCTGACTTCAATTTGTCTTAGTCGCGTGTATAGCATCTCTTCATTAGAAACCCTTAAAGATAAGGAGAGGCTAGTGGTACCATACCTCGACAGTTCTGTGCAGTGCTGTATAGGTACAGTATTGGAGAAGTTATAGAGACTATGTTTTTATTTTTAAGATAAATTCCGCATTTAAGAATGGACGACAGATGGGAGTCCAAAAAGAAACGTTGGTAAAGGTCCAGTATAACTCTGGCGCCTTAATTTTGGTCTATATTCTTCTACACAAAACTCTTTGTATGCATATAATACACTAGTAAAAAGTGGCGGAAAGCACATTCTGCAATAATAATATAAACAATCTGGGGAAAATTTTACGTCATGTCGGAAAAAAAATTTCCTAGTCAAACCTGGAAAAATCCTTAACTCACGTACCACTGTAAGGTATTTAACGAAATCTCTACTGACCCCCTAACCCCGTGCTTTACCTAACCTAACGTATATTTACCGTTAGATTAGGTTAGGTAAAGCACGGGCTTAGGCTAAGGGGTCAGTATAGCTTTCGTTTAGCTTACAGTGTTACGTGAGTTAAGAGATTTCTCCAGGTTTGACTAAGGATTTTTTTCCAACAACGTAAAATTATCCCTAGGTTATGTTATTATTATTGCAAAATATGTTTTCCGCCACTTTTTACTAAAGTATTATATGCATACAAAAGTTTTTGTGAAGGTTTGGAGAAAATAAACCAAAATTAAGGACCCGGAGTTATACTGGACCTTTACCGAAACGTCAAACGAGTCTTTATCTCCCATGTACTTGAACTAAGTAAGTTTGAGCTAATTAAACTGGATCAAATTGGGTCAAGGTGTACTGGCAGTTTATGGGTTAAAGCTGGAACAGCATTACATCATTTCTGTCATGAGTCTGGTTATCATTAACCTTAATAATCCCTGTGTTAAGTCTCCAGTAGAAAATAAATAAAAACAGAACTTTCCTCAGGGATTAATGACACTTAAAAAAAGTTGCTTAAGGTTACCTTAATAAATTAGTACATTATATTCTTCAGATCCATAAGGTGTAGGTAGCTCAATAATACTGTTCAAGAAAGTTGAACAGCTTGAACAAAACCAACAGTGTACTACCACCTTCGAAGCATATACCGGGAGGTAATTTTAAAATAAAGATATATATACTTACAACATATAATATGTTGAGGGCCAAAAGAGAGTTTTTACTACAAGTAAATCCGCCACACATCGTGAATATTATACGATTTTTTGTTTTTAAATAAGACAAAGGAGACCAAGCTCTAGACGCCACACGTCTCACTCTTATCTTCTCTCTCCACCAAATGCTATCGATTGGTTAGAAAACTAGACTGCTTGAACCCGAGTACCGCACCGATTTTCAGGAATATTCAGGAATTAAAAACCATATACATTACATTTATTCTTATAAAGGCTTTTCAGCTATTTCTTTTTATTAATAAGTTATTGTATTAAAAATTCAATAATTATTATCATTTTATGCAACTTAGAAACAAATCATATAAGTACACAATTCTTACTCATAATTCTAAATTTTGAGGAAAAGCAAGTTTTTATGGTAACCATTTCGGGAATAATTAATTTAAGCTATATTTTCAGTTTTAAAAGCATTGCCATAATTCATATGTATACAAAATTACATGTAAATCAGTTATATTTGAATATTAAAATAGTAAGTTTTATTGCTCGACTTTTACGTGTTAAGTCGGTCAATGTTTACGTGAGCTTAAATTGTCTATGAATATATGACGTCATAGTAAAGAGAATTCAATAGCTTATAGATACAATTCAACGTTATTTGGCATCCATAATACTATTTGAAACTATTTGAATGAACTGCAGTTATCCACGTTATCAGGCATTTCACAAGTTTTATTTCACCTATTATTTTTAGTAGAAGGAAAGTCACATGCTATTACGCAAAAATGTAATATTTGTTTGTTGTAAATATTTATTTTTTTCTATTATACTTAGTCATAAATGAGTTCAAGCGCAATCTGTAATAATGATATTTTGTTTAATAATGGCCAGAGGTCAATGACTCATGTGCCGCCAACATCGTTATTTGTAGTCTAATAGTGTCAACCTAGCCTAATTAACCTAACAGAACTCAAATAGGATGGTTAGATTAGACTTGGTCAGGGTATAATAGATTACAAATAATGAGGTAGACTGCATAATGTAATACATCTATGTCGTTATTATTAGTAGCAGTAGTATTATCATAATTGTTGTTGTTATTGTTGCTAATCAATTAATAAAGAAGTAATTTTTTTATTTTCATATAGACAAAGTGGCACCTTTTAAGTAGTATTTAAAGGCCAATAGCTGGCAGTTTACATTATGAGTACATAGAGAACTTGGCCCTGTTACTTATCGCTTCGTAAGACTGATAAGGATGTCTTATCTTCTGGGAATCGGTGAACTTTGAATACTTGGTACAATCATGCAGTGCGCCCTACTATACCTAATTATGGTTAGGGGATAGGGCCCCATGATCGTAATTTCTTATCTCCATGTTAGTGTGTTGGTTATTTATTAAAATTTATGTATTTCCTCAGAACTAATCTTATCAGGGTTGTGCGAATCTTGATTGATAACGTGGCAGGGGAGACAGGAAAGTGGTAAGGTTGGGGTTTTTTATCTAATGAGAATTTTGGGAATAATGTATGGTCTAAATAGCATTGGTAATGATTAATTATGATAATATTTGATAGAGAGGATACAAGTAAAGAAACTCTGATTAAAAAGTGTATTAGACCTGATTAAACATATGAAGAGCCTGCCATGAGAAAACTGGTTCATACAAATATTGACAGCTAAACAAGGACCTCCCTCTCTGTAGTCTATTGTATCCTAAATTAATCATACTAGCTGAGGCTGTGATATTTTTATTTTAATATCCAAAATATTCAGGTCTCATTCTGTCAATTGCGTAATTATTAATATCAATATATTGTTACTCGTCTTAAAGATAGTATTCCGTATTCACAAATTTCTCATTTTTAGGCAATATTTTATCCATTATATTTTGCATTATTAAAAGTATTCATTGCTTCAAAGGATAATAATTAAATATCCATGCCAAAGAACCCTACTTCGAGCTCTTCTCTCTCAGTGTTAGGAAACCACCTAGCCATATTGAGGTTTAGGAAGGACCAGCAGTGGCGTTTGTCATGTCCTGACCTTCACTAACTCAGCAGGCATATTGAATACACATATGGACATGAGAAGGAATTTGTAGATACAATGTGGACAGGGTTGAAAATTTGAACTGTATACTTTATTTCAACCTCAGATATTGATTTTCAAGCCTGAATGCATTTTATTTATTTATTTGGATGCCATTGGAGTGTGATTCTTACTGACAAACCTCTGCTGAAGTGTGCTGTTTATCTACGAAGGTAATTAGAGAAACAAAAACAATCTCGTGAAATTTATTACAATGCTTGGTTAAATGTTATTAGGTTAGTTCAGTTAGTTCACCTCTCATTAAACAACTTGCAAATAAAGAGAAAAAAAGCTATCTTAACTTGGGATGAACTAACCTGTCATCCTAATGTTATGTTAAATTGATTTTTCTTTTTTGACTCGATACCATTGTGCATTTACTGTGTTTTTCTAATAATATATTTAGGTAGGAATCACAGTCCAGCAGAACTATGTCGGCAGCAATCACACTCTGCATGTTTACAAATGTTGTAAATGTGAACAAATGTTGTAAATGTGAATGGATGTACATCAGATAAGAGAAATGTGGTATGTAATGTCCCGCAGGAACAATTTTTGGCCCACTTCTTTTTGTGCAATGTAACTGGCGTGGATATGGCCGTGAAATGTACTTCTCTGCTGTACGCTGATGATTCAGCTCTGACGTATCTGGTAAAAACAAACAAGAAACCGAACCAGATCGAAGTCCAGAACTTGAAATTGTGCAAAATTGGTTACTTATATAAGGTCCTAATAAAAAGAAGCAGACTCCTTGAAATACGTAAGACAAGATAATGACGACAAATTGTCAGGAACCAAATATTCACAAGATTTATTATATAATGTAATACTAGGTTAATCTTCATGTGCAGGTACAGTAACTGTCTAGATGTATTCACAAGAAAATGTCCGTCTTCTACTCTTATACAGAGCTACTTTTAAAATTTTTGTAGCAATTGGTATTCATCATTAACTGCGACCTTGAAATATAAAATACAAATATGACAAGATAAAATTATCATATATGTTTTGAACAAGGACAAAATAGGACATGATCAGTTATGTAAGGTTAGGTGGTTAAATGTAGAAAACATAATTTTCTCTATTCAAGCTTTGCCATATACATAACATAATTCATCATAATACTCAAGAGAGTGCAATGTAAGTAATTCCTCTCTTATTAGAAAGAATGAGAATGTTTTTAATTATCCTAGGGTGAATATCAAAGATTCTGAAATACTCATGTTCATTGGATAAAATATCATACATGTTTTGAACAAGGACATAAGGTTTATGATCAGCTATGTCAGGTAAGGTGGTTAAATGTAGAAAACATAGTTTTCTCTTTTCAAACTTTGTTATATACATAATTTAATTCATTGTAATACTCAAGAGAGTGCAATTTAAGTAATTCATCTCCTATTAGAAATAATGAGAATGCTTTTAAGTATTCTAGGGTGAATATCAAAGACTCGGAAATATTCATGTTCATTGGAGTAAAACTCTGAAGCAGTATAGCCATCAAAATGAGATCTATTAAATCAAAATCCGTTTTTAAAAGACTGTTGCGATCAGCATCTAATTAGTAATGCTCATACTATAGAAAACAACGAGTTTCTGCTTCACTAGTCTATACTTAATTTTCATTTTTCTATACTTATTATATTCAGTCTCGTATTGCCTTTGGTGGTTCTGGTAGCCGAACATATATACACTTTTACTTTGATGAAATTGATATAATCAACTTTGAATATGGATATGGATATTATATATTAATATATAATACATTCCACTGAGCACACACACAAGAAATACTTTTTCAGTGTAAGAGTAGTTGATAATTGGAATTCGCTAAGCGAGGAGGTAGTTATTGCTATCTCAATCCATAGTTTTAAGGACAGGTATGATAAGTATCACTAAGTATAAAATGGAACCGATCAGGAGACGGGAAGATACGAGCTTCGGGCTCTTTCCCGTAAACACAATTAGGTAAGTACAATTAGGTAAGTACACACACACACACACACACACACACACACACACACACACACACAAAACTTGTTGCAAGAGGCAAGAAGGTTAAATGATGAAAGAAATGAAGAAGAGAAGAAAAATTTTCGTTACAGAATACTTCCAGACAAAGGGGAGATAAAAAAGATAATGACAGAAGATCAGGGGATGGAGCCTCATTAAGATTGTTATACACAAATGCTGATGGATTAGCTGGTAAGGCAGTAGAATTAAAAGATAGGATTCACAACAGTAAGGCAGATATAGTAGCAATTACAGAGACTAAGTTGAGTGAGGACATAAACAGTGTCATTGTTTTTCCTAAGGGCTTCAGAATACTAAGGGTCGAAAGATCTGAGAGAACTGGTGGAGGGATAGCACTGCTCATAAGTGAGAGGATTCAAGTTGAAGAAATAAACTTGGCTATAGAAAGTGAGTTCAGGGAATTTCTTGTTGCTCGCATAAATACTGGGTCAGAGAGCATTATAATAACTGTTGTATACAACCCACCAAGGAACCAAAATAGGCTTGAAATTTATGAGGAAAGTCATATAGGTACGATTGAAGTCATAAACTCAGTTGTTAACATGGCGCGGGAGAAAAAATGTAGGATTTTGATTATGGGAGACTTTAATCATAAAGAGATAGATTGGATAAATCTTGACCCACACAGTGGTGAGGACTCATTTGGGGCAAGATTCCTAGATTGCGTACAAGGGAATTTCCTACACCAACATGTAATGGAACCAACAAGAGCCAGGGGTGGGGATGAGCCATCACTACTTGATCTAGTGTTCACAGATAATGTGTTGGATATTGAAAATATTGAGTATGAACCACCAATTGGAAAGAGTGACCACTGTGTGTTGTTGATGGAGTATATCATTGAAGACATTCTTCCTGAGAGTAGAGGCACTGAGGACATGAGGAGGAACTATCCGAAAGGAGATTACATCAAAATGAATGAGCTTTTTGCAGTTATTGACTGGAGAACCTTATTTTACAACAAATCTGTACAAGAAATGTATGACATCTTTTGTGAGAAATATGGGAAGATAGTAGATTGCTGCATACCTGTCACCAAAGTAGGTGTAATTCATGCCAGAGAGAAATGGTTCGATAATGGGTGTAAAAGAGCTAAGGAGTGGAGAGACAAATGCTGGAAAAGGCATAGGAGGAGAAAAAACATAAATGCCTGGCAAACCTACAAAAGAGCAAGAAATGACTACCTAAGTAAAAGGAGAGAGGCATAGAGAGATTATGAGAGGGACATCACCAGGAAGGCTAAAGAAAATCCCAAGCTTTTCCACAGCTTTATCAGAGGAAAACTGAAGGTAAAAGAACAGGTTTTAAGGCTAAAGAGAGCGGATGGAAGCATCACTGAGACGGACGAAGAGATCTGCAAAGAATTGAACAAGGAGTTTCAGTCAGTATTTACAGTAGAAAATACCCCACCCCCTCAGATTGCAGTGATAGAAGCTCAAGGGCCGGTATTAGAGAACATCAACCTTACAGCCACAGAGGTATGCAAAGCGCTGATGGATTTAGATGTTCATAAAGCTACAGGTCCTGATGACATATCCCCTCATGTGCTTAAAAAATGCGCAAACACAATATCAGTGGCACTAAGTATCATATTTAAGGAGTCACTGGAGTCGGGGGAGATTCCAAGATGCTGGAAACAAGCAAATGTGATACCTATCTTCAAAAAGGGAAGGAGGGATACGGCTCTGAACTATAGACCAGTTTCCTTGACCAGCATAGTTTGCAAAGTTATGGAGAAACTACTAAGGAAACATATCTCTCTTCACTTGGAATCCTTCAACTTTTTGTCAGTGAGGCAACATGGCTTCAGAGAAGGAAGATCAACAGTAACAAACTTATTAGAATTTTATGATGAGGTAAGCCAAATCTTACAGGAAAGAGAGGGCTGGGCAGATTGCATATTCCTAGACTTCCAGAAAGCGTTTGACACTGTTCCACATGGGAGACTTATTAGGAAGCTGCAATCAATGGCGAGAATAGGTGGAAATGTCTTGGAATGGATAAAAACTTACTTAGAAGGAAGGGAACAGAGGGTTAGAGTAAGACACTCAGTGTCTGAATGGAGAAGAGTTAGTAGTGGAGTTCCACAGGGTTCAGTTTTAGGGCCACTTTTGTTCCTTGTATATTTAAATGACCTACCAGAGTCTGTAAATTCATTCATGAATATGTTTGCAGATGATGCAAAGATTGTGAAGAAAGTAAAAAACGAGAACAATGGTAGAGAACTTCAGGAGGATCTAAATAATCTGCATGAGTGGTCAGAAAAGTGGCTAATGAAATTCAATACCTCAAAATGTAAGGTAATGAGAATGGGTACAAGTGCAAGAAGGCCCAAGCTTGACTACTCGGTGGCTGGAGTACAACTTCAAGAGACAGAAAATGAGAGAGATCTAGGAGTAAACATACTGGCAGATTTGTCTCCAGAAATACATATAAATGGCGTAGTAAGGGCAGCATATGCATTCTTATCAAATGTAAGGGTAGCCTTCAGGCACATGGACAAGGAAATGTTCAGAAATATTTATGTAACCTATGTGAGGCCAAAACTCGAATATGCAGCCCCCTTTTGGAATCCGCACTTGAAAAAGCACATAGCTAAGCTTGAAAAAGTTCAAAGACATGCCACGAAACTGGTGCCAGAAATACGCAATCTCGGTTATGATGAGAGGCTGAGGGAATTAGACTTGCCATCACTCGAAGCTAGAAGAGTAAGGGGGAATATGGTGACAGTCTTTAAATTCCTTCATGGTTATGATAGAGTGGATAGGGATCGATATTTCGATATGGCTGGCTCTAGAACTAGAGGTCATAGTTTGAAGCTTCGTAAGAAAACTTGTTTGCAGGATGTAAGGAAATACTTTTTCAGTGTAAGAGTAGTTGATAATTGGAATTCGCTAAGCGAGGAGGTAGTTAATGCTATCTCAATCCATAGTTTTAAGGACAGGTATGATAAGTATCACTAAGTCTAAAAATGGAACCGATCAGGAGACGGGAAGATACGAGCTTTGGGCTCTTTCCCGTAAACACAATTAGGTAATCACAATTAGGTAATCACACACACACACACACACACACATATATATATATATATATATATATATATATATATATATATATATATATATATATATATATATATATTATGATCTGTGATATGAAATCCCAGCACAGCCTCTAAATTGCAAGAGAGACCACCATGGATTTTTTTTTTTAACCACTTTTAGTGTTAACATAGGCGAATGCTGGGTTATTTATTTATTCTGTCTGTTTTACATACTTCAGGGTTAGGAATGAAGTGGTGAGAGCAAGAACGGGTGTGAGGAGAGAAATTGCAGCCAGAGTAGATATGAATGTTCTGAGATGGTTTGACCATGTGGAAAGGATGGATGATGAAAGACTGCTGAAAAAGGTGATGAATTTGAGAGTTGATGGGAGAAATGCTAGAGAGAGGCCTAGGTTTGGATGGATAGATGAAGTAAGGAGAGCCCTGAATGATAGAAGGATGGATGTGAGGGAAGCAAGCGAGCGTGCTAGGAATAGGAATGAGTGGCGAGCGATTGTGACGCAGCTCTGATGGGCATCTGCTGTTACCATGGGGCTGCATCTTACAGAGGTAGCCCTGTGGTAGGGGTAGTAGGAGGAGTTGGCAGTTGTGAAGCACACAGGTTGTGGAAGAGCCGGGAGGATGGGATGTGGCACTCCAGCAGTGCCATCTGAACGGTCGCTAGCTCCCTCGTCATTACCCATAGAGCAAAGTAATCCTCTTATTGTTTTCTTTCTTTGATGTCGGCTACTCCCCAATTAAAGGGGGAAACAGCCAAGGTAGATATAATAGAGAGATAGTTTTACATGCATTCTTATTACCTAACTAAAAGTGGTCCCAATTCTTCAGTTGGGGTAGAGTTACGATCCGTATTCATTAGTTGGTCGCTGATGATAATAGCGAAGCTCATATTCTAACGTAACGTAACATAACCTAATCTTGATAAAAGTTAGGTTCCAGTTCTTCAACAGCCTTCAACACATTCCTCTACAGTCCCTCCCACTACCTCGCTATATATAAATGCAATCTTTATTTAATTTTATCATGAGGGGTATGACTGTTGACAATCCTGTCTCTTCACCTCTGAACGAGAATACGATAAATTATACTAATAAATACAAGATTATTTGTTTACAAATATCAATAAGACAGTAAATAATGAATATATTTACAAGTGAGTCATCCCATTACGCATTTATATTGACTATCATCAAGAATTTCAAAACCAATATAGATTCTGATAAAGGACAACTGTAAATATAACTTGAAATAATTACATATTCCGACTTGAATAGAATAGTCAATAATATTTATGCAACATGACGCGAACGTCATTCAAAATGAATTAACATGCCCATATCTAATATACGAAAAAACTAATGTAAATAGTAAACTCAGTCGAGTTCGGTGTTTCGAGATACAAGACGATCAACATTCAAATACACTCACTTCAGCAGACAGCTTATATTATTTAGACAATAGACAGCTCATGGTGCTAAAAATTAGATAGGATTTAATTATCATGGGGTTAAAATGCAATATTAATCTTTAATTCTAAAACACAGTTCGAATTCGTAGTTTATAGATACGAGATTGTTTGAAAATAGAAGTGCCAGTTCTGGCCTTTACATGCCAAAGTTCTGGCGTAACTCCTGTAACTTAATTATCTCATCTTCAAAATTATCTCTGTATATGTATAAATATTCTCGAAAGGGCTAAGTTACTTTGAGTGTTTATCATTGTATTCTTAATGCATTTAATTTTATTTGCAAGACTCATTTGTTTTACCAACTCATGATCCAGGATTCAGAAAGCATTTTGGCCTCATGTTTGGCCTTTTAAGTTTTGTCCTAACGTCAGTAATTCCTACCTGGCAACACTGAATTGTCACAACTTCAGTCAGACAGATGTAAACAAAGCGTGAGGATGGCTGTAGATGGGCTGGTGGTGGAGTTTCAGAAATTTAATAAAAATGCCCGACATCTCAAGCGCCTCCAAAAGGAAACTTTACAGTCAATTGAGGATGTTGATGTGTCTGGAAATATACCTGCAGGTATTTAATTTTTTATTTTTGGTGGGATCTGTTTACTTTGTCCTCGAAAACTGATTTTCATTCCAGTAAATTTTTACTTTCACACGTTCAGCTAGGAAATAATCTCATGAAATTTATTTTATGACATTAAGTTTGGTATGATAAGTTGACCCAAATTCTAAAAAATGAGTTTTTAATTGTTTTTAGTTTGAGTTTACAAAGATATTACAGTTTATGCCCCCATGCCTTGTTTGTACTGTTGTCAGGATGAGTAGCTTATTATTTAGTAAAGTTCTTTTACATAGTGATAGAGTATTTAAGTATATAGAAATGTAGCAAGAGTGTAGATTTTGGTAAAGATTCTTTTTATGCACCCCTTCAATTTTTGGACTAAGTTATCACTGATATATTACACTGTGTTTGGAATTATTCTGAGAAGTGTTGTTCTTAAAATATGCCTGATTTTACGTTACGGACTCCTTTTTCTACTAGGGGCTAGGACGGTACCTTCTTGCAAAGGACTCTGGTTTTGACAAGCAAGACTGTTACCCTGAGTGAATGAATTTTCTAAACTTAGACCGTGGCGGGCCGCAAACCCGCGGCCTGACGAATCTAATTTGTGAGCATAACCACTCGGCCTCTAATCTAAGCTAACTTAACCTAATCTATCTCAAATTTGAGTCCTTACATACTGGTGAAATTGGGTGTTTATGCAGCAGCATGACACATTTCAGGCAACTGCTCTGACTCTGGTCAAGGGTAGGCTATGGAGGAGTACATATAACGAATTTTAATCCAGTTTTAATTGTTCGCTACACGTTACAGTTTTTTTTATGTGTATACTAATATGTGGTTAGTATTTGATAAGCTTTGTAAAGTTTGATGTTTGATAAGTAAGTAATTTGCTGCATATTCTTAAGTTATAGAAATATACCAAGTTTACTAACAACAAGACTTTAGTACTTTACTTTAGATTAAAAAGAAGACCTTATCAGTATCTATCTGTCAGTCATCTTTAATTTATATATGTAGTTCTGAGCCCCTATTTCTATGTGGCTTAAGTTTTAAATTGCGTACCATTTTGAGTAGCATTGGTTCTTAATGAAAGATGGAACACCTGACGACCAAAAAGGTTGAATTGAAAATATTGCCTGGTTTGTGAATCGTCCCTTTGTCCAAAATTTTAAATGGTAAATTTCTTGAATAAACAATTCATAGGTTTTAAATTTTAGCCATACTGAGACACGGGAAGAGTTGAATACAAAGACGTTGAAACGGATAATTCAGCCTGGCCTTTATTCATTTAGTAACTCCTGATTATTAGATTATTTGTTACAATATTGCAGTGCTTACGAATAAGTCCTTTACTTAATATTTGTCCCAACTCATGGGAGTAGCCATACTTGTAAATTGGATGTCAAAGAAAAATTGGGTTAAGATTCATTTTATGCATTCCTTGTATTTTTGGACTAAGCTATATTTTTCTGATAGGTTTTGATGTGTTTTGAATGATTCTGATAATTGATTTTCTCGGAAATAAAATTTTTTTTAATAAACCCCTCATGCACCTGCATTCATAAGAAGTAATATCCAAGAAAAATTATTATGAGAATAATTTATGTTGCTTCTAAACCTATCAAAAAAATATAATTTATTCATCATAACTAATGTAGTAGACTTATAACATATTACTGATGACTCATTCAAATAGGCCAGCACTGGTGGGTGGCGGGTTGGTGACTCTTGATCGTTAGAGTAATGTTGTAAAGGTAAAGCCACTGAATAATACTGGAACCTGATAAAAGTAACCGAATAAATTAATTGAAAATAAAAAACTGAGCTGAACTAATGTAACCTAACTAACCTAAACTACCCTAAGTAACTTATCCCAACCTAACACACTTAACTAACCTAAACTAATTAAAATTTGAAGCTTTACATACCTTATTACTGTAAATATCAAAAGACTTGGTTTTAAGTATATTTTATCAAGAAAAATCCCCTATCTTTCTGTCAGGTTGGAAGGGCAAACTTTTTTTTATCCAGGTGTGTTTCTGTTTATCCAGATGAGTTTCTGTTTATTTTTTCAGTATAAAAACTGCCTCTTGAGGGTTTAAAACTGCAGCATGCACCACACGAGCAGATAATATCTGTGGGAAAAACACTATGTTCTCGAAAGATTTCTAAAGTTCTAGAATCTTCCTGAAAGGTTTTTTAATTATAGAAAAAAATGACCATCAAGTCCCTGATAAACTATTTTGAAACTTGGCGTCTGGCAGCAGGGTGCCTGGGTGCATGATATATGAAATTATGGTTGTCAGGAAACTGTCATGTGACAAATAGGTAATTAATTTAAGTGGTGCATTTGTTTTATGTTTCATTAAGTGTTAATCCCTAGCGCTGTCTATCTTCAAACACCACCAATTTATTTGAATCTGACAAGCAGGGTGCGTTATTTATGAAGTTATGGCCCATTTACCAGGAAATAGGTAATTATTGTAAGTGATTGCTTTATGTTTCATTAAGTGACCACCGGTGATGCTGTGTCTAAGAAGATAAGGGCTGAATACGAATAAGTCGAGCTCTCTGTTTAGCCTTAGAACATTATTTTTTTTTTATTTGCAAATCTATATTCATGATTTTTATCAAAGTGGCAATATTCCATGAGTGAGTGACGTGAGTGTTTGACAAATATATCAAAGAGTTACTATTTGATGAGGTATAAATTTATGTGGAGGGGTGCACATAATGAATCTTAAGCAAAAACTGTATTGTGCTTCATTTCAGTATAAAGGTGAAAGTTACTGATTGAATAAAAAAGTAAAAGTTTGCTCATGTTGATCAAATTTATTGTAAGAATGAAATTATTTGCAAAATTGTGAAAAAAAGAAAGAAATTTCTGCTATTTTATCTGTGGTACCTCAGCCTGCTAAAGTTATGTGCACAGTGTGATAACTTCTTAGTATAGATGGGAAAACATTAAATTTATTTATGGTAGATAGGAATAGATATTGCCCTCCAAAGGTAACAAGTGTTGCAGCGAAAAGCATTCAGCCTCTATGATTACCTCAACAAGTGAAGCAAGTGACATCAAACCATCTACTGTAAAGAAGGACTGGTTTATAGGTTCAGCAATAGGCTTGGACTAGAAAAATATAATAAATACTGGAGAGACTGCTTTTGGTGAAGAAATTGTGTTGATCCTGGCTCTTTTGAAAGTTGTTCAATAGAACCAACATTCATAAAAGGGCTGCAAATTGTAATAAAACCAAAATTCCTAAGTGCATAGCAGGGTCCAAAAATTACTACATGGGAGGACAGATTATCAAAGATGGTCAAAAATTAAAACAAATCTCCTCATGTTTTGGAAGTATAACCAGAAAAAACTGATCACCATATTGTGTATGGAATGATTCAACCAATGCTCAACCCAGAAGTGAAAATATACTTAGAAGGGAAGAGGGAGGATTGGAATTTAAAGTCTTATTAATATTAGACAATGCTCCTGGCCAGTGCACTTGACCACTCTGATTCTGTTTGTCATGAACAAGAAAATGTTGAGGTTGTATATCTACCTCAAAATAGGCCTTCAAGCTCATTGCTTTACCCCGTTGAGCATGGTATCATTCTGTGACTCAAGGCCTCATACTTCCACATAATATTTGCTAGGATTCCTAGGGCATTTAATACAAACTCTATATTAGATTAATGCATTGTTGGCAATCTTTCACCATTGCAAAGACACTAAAATGTATTAAAGCTGCAGTGGATGAATTGAAACTGGAAGCTGTAAATTCCTTCTGAAAGAAGTTAAGGAGTGAAATCCTGACTGATGTTAAAAGCCCTCCTGGAAATGACGGAGGAATGAAGATAATCCTTCACACAGCAAGAAAAATTGGTGGATGGAGAAGGCTTTCCGTTATTCTTGATGTGAAAGTGGAAGAATATATTTAAGGCTACCAAGAGGCAGTAGTAACAAATGTGGGATGGAAGAACTTATCTTCAGAGGATGGTGAAAATGAAGATACTGGGACATTATTGAGAAGAGGTCCTTTAGGACCCGAAATAAAGCTTTATTTTCCATATGTTACTTCATGGATGGACTTACTTACTATTACATCTGGGACTTTAGGTAACAGTTACATTTATTTATTTATTTATTTATTTATATTGGTGATAATGTGCAAATTTGTAAGAGTAATGTGTGTTAGACACCATGAAAGCACTGGGTCTTCTAGAAATTTAACATTTCTTTAAGTTTGTACAGTCATCTCTCTGAGCTTACAGGGTTTTAGTGTCATTAACTGACGACGATAAGTTTCATGATTAAATAATGTATCAGTGTAAAGTAATAGCAAATTCACTGACTGTAGTGAGAATAATACTTTGGAGTATTTAATAAGACGTTAAAAGTGTAACACTATTCCATATTGACTGTAACCACATCACCACAAGTAACTAATAATATCCTCCTCTTGGATTACCATGTGATAGCTAATACATATGTACTCACACATCACACTCGGAAAATCAACGTGGATGTGTCATAATAATGTGACATATATTACATCACTTAATCATAGAAATATAGTACAAGGAACAGGATCTACAGAGATAATAAATATTTTCTATTCATTTGGAATGCTCAAAAAATCTTGTTTCAGTAGTACATAAAACAATGTAAGGATCTTTGCTGTATGAAAGGCAGCTTTAAAGTATCCTAATTTTGGATCATGAAAATTAATAATTACAGCTTTTGAATACTCAGTTAAAATTGACAAGTTCAGGCCAGAGATCAGGTATACCTGTCGTACCAAGCCTCTCCTGATTTAGATCGTCTGCTTTTATTACAACTAGGAATCCCTGCTCTGCTCAGATTTGAAGGTCTAAATCTTCCTTTTTAAGAAAGAAAATTGATGACTCTTAACTTCTCTCCCAGTGATAAATGTTACTGGTTCTTAGCCAAAAACCCCTTCAAATACTTTTGTTACTGAAGCTCTCCCCCTCTCATTTGTTCTGATGTTCTTTAGCTTGCTCTTCCTCTGACAAAGCCACTTGTTGGATCTCATTTTTTTTTTGCCAACCCTTCAATAAGTTATTCCAGTGCTTCTGTTCCTCGTACTTTACCCCTCTTTAACTCCATACTCTACATTATTCCTTCTTCACACAAAGTCCATAAAGTTCTTCGCTCTCTAAAGACGAACACGATACCAGGACCAGATGGTATCCCTGCAAAGTTCCTTAAGGACTTTGCAGATGAACTTTATCTCTTCTTGCTGTCTTTTTCACCTCATTCTCTCAACCAGTATCTATTCTTCATCTTGGAAGCATGCTCTATATTACCCTGTTCCTAAGAAGGGTGACTGTTCTACTCCTTCTAACTACCAACCTATTACCCTAACCTCTGTTATTAAAGTATTTGAAACTGTTCAATTCTCACTTCTTAAAACATCTTGAATCTAACTCGCTTATCTCCAATCGCCAGTCCAGGTTCTGTAAGGCCAGATCCACTGGTGATTTCCCGTTCTATCTTACTCATGTGTGATCATCTTCTGTTAAGAACTATGGGGAATCCTATATCGTCACCCTTGATATCTCTAAGGCTTTTGACAGATTGGCACAAGGCTCTGTTGGCCAAACTCCTTGTGTATGGCTTTACCTCTTCTCTGTTCTCTGATTTCCAGTTTTCTTTCTGACCGTTTTATGTCTGTGGTTGTTGATGCTGCAACATTAACTCATTTCCTGTTACCAGTGGTGTTTCACAAGACTCAGTTCATATGCCTACTCTGTTTTTTCATTCATCAACCATCTCCTTCAGTCTCCATCGTCCTCTCTCCCCCACGCTTTTGCCGATGCTTTTACCCTTCATATTCCCTCTGCCTTCTCTTCACAACCTTCATATGCTTCTTGTAATCAGACTTGTATCACTCTCTCTTCTCCTCCCAACTCTATTTGCAGAGGGTATCTGAGTGGGACACCCAAAATTTAGTTAAATTTAATGCCTTCAAGAGATTTCTGGCTATCACTTTATCCTCTCCTCCTGATAGCCCTATTGTCTTCGAAACTAACGAAATATGCCCTCTTTATACTATTAACATAATAGGAATCCAGATTGCCTCTAACTTGTCTTGGAGGAGTCACATAATCCAAATTTTTATATCTGCATCCAAAAAACTTGGGGGTTCTGGTATGTTTTCATCATTACTGTTTCTCCTTCCAGTTACTCAAAATTTATAATAGTTTTATCCATATTTGCTTAGAATACTGCTCGCACATCTGGGGTGCTTTTTCTTATACTTATCTCCTTGATAGGGTAGAATCTAAGGCATTCAGACTCATTACTGTCCTTTATCTTACTTCTAATCTGGATTCTCTTTCTCTTTGCTGTAAGGTATCATCCCATTCTCTTTTCAATTGCTACTACTTCCATCGCTGCTCTGATGAGTTGGTTAATTGCATTCCTACCCAATGTCAAGGCCTTGTAATACTCACCAACAGCCTAGTCTCACAAGTACTGTGTGGAGATTTGTAGCTTGCGGCTTGGTCTTTGCAGAGACTGTTTTCCATCCACCTCCAGACTCTGGAAGTCTCTTCCTCTTTCTGTCTCCAAATTCATATAACCTAACTTCCATCAAAAAGCGGATCTGTAGTCATCTCAGGACCGAATCCTGCCGTATCTCTAGGTCCTCATTGCTTCAACCGTTCTTTCAATCAGTCCTTTTCCTGTTGTGAGTCGTTGTCTTGTTTCTGACTTGTCCTTGACCTTCTGCTTTTCCTTCGTCTTGATGTTTTCGTGTCGCATTCATAAAAAAAAATTCAACAACTTCTGTCTCATGCTGTCATGCACCTCTTCTCCATCTTATCCCTTCTCTCACTCGCTTGGATTATTATTATTATTATTATTATTATTATTATTATTATTATTATTATTATTATTATTATTATTATATAGTAATAATAATAAAAATAATAATAATAACGATGATAATGAAAATACTGTAATGATAAAAAAATTAATAAAAGTAATAATGATAATTTTTCATCTAAAACTTGTAGAGAATGATAGGTACAGGCTTTAAATTTTTTTTTTTAGATATTTAAATTTGTATTTAGGTATAATTTTTTTAAAACTTCCCATTCACCTATACTAAATTCCCTTTTTTAAGGAAATTGCATTATAATAATTTCTTTTTTTGTTTAAAGCATACCATTTATTATCGCTTATTAGTAATACTTCTTTTAGAAAATGTTGTATGCTCAGAATACTGATGTGTTGTACATGCCAGAAGTCCAAATTTTGTACTTAAGGATATGGTACAGTATAAAAGTTGAAGTGGTACTTTCAGGTAGATAAAATTTCTTTGAGATTTCTTCAACTATGATGTTGAAAAAGGGAATTTCTCTCTATCACTCACGCATGCACGTGCGCAAACACACATACACACACACACTGAAGAGGTAATGCATATTCCTGTGCTAATCCAAGACAACTATTTTGGTAAAGAACTTTTGTGTACTAATAAGGATTGATCTGAAATTTTCCAAGCACTGCAATAGAAATAAAAAAATAGAGCATAGATATTATTAGGTTACGTTTAAAGCAGTTCCTTTATAGGTATAAAGAGATTGTTCTTGCATTTTATAATTCATTAGTACAGCCAATTTTGGAGTGCACTGTGTAGTTTTAGTCACCTACATGTAGGAAAGACATAGGTCAACTTCAAAGAGTTCAGGCAAGGGTTACAAGGCTCATCCCATCTATCAGGAGGCTTAGTTACTAGGATTGACTTAAGGCTCTGGAACTGTACTCATCAGTAAACTCATTGAAGTATTTAAAATACTGCGTGTGTTTCACAGTGTTGACTAAAAAAATTATTCAGTCTGATTACAAATTTAACTCGTAACAATGGCTGAAAGTTAGGTATTAAAATGATTAATGCTAGCTTGTGTGAAATTCTTTCTGTACGAAATCTGATCTGCCTGGCATCAACTTCCAGAGAGTGTTGTTAACAACACTATCATGGAGCAGTTCAAAAGAAATCTCGGCAGATTTCTGCACACACTCGGATGAGTGTGCGCTGGGTATGTACTGTATTACCAAGTAAATATGAAGTACAGTATATCCGTGGTATGGACCACAAGGTCTCTGAGACACCATGCCTGTTCTTGTAATTCCTTGTAACTCTCTCACTGAATAGCTTTCAAATTTTAAAAGAATAAGTTTAAGTACTTATGGTATAAGACAATAATATAATCCTGTTCTTTAGTTTTGCACCTTCTCTAGTTTTGAAGATATTTTATTATCAAGTTTACACATATTCCTCTAAAAGCTGTAATGAAGCTATCCTAATATAAGTGTAGAAAAATGCAGTTACTGAGAACTGTTGAGTGCTTGACAGTGAGTTTACTTCTTCTGGATGTTAAGACATATCGCTTAAGCAGCTGTTAATAAATCAATTGACTACTATAAGAAGCATTAAATTCAGAATAATGCTTATTGTTGTCTATGTGTCATATATGTTATTGGAGTTCAAGGCCATGAAAGAATTCTTCATGGTATCTTTTATTTGATGTGTGATGGAATATCTTGCTTAGATAAGTACTTGTATATACAGTATGCTGCATAACTATTTCTATAACAAATTATCATTGTATATCACTCCAACACAGAGTGGTGTATGATTAGTTATGTTTTAAGCATTTTATAATCTTAATGGATATACAAAGAAAATTGTGTGATTTGTTTTAGTTTTGGCTACAAACTACCACTGCTTCACAGATATTTCTGGGGTTTAAGGTTAGAGTGTATTGTGAAGCAGTATGATAAAACAAAGGTCATACATTCTTACCTTTCTCTCGCAACTAAGCTTTTGCAGTTCGTTGTTACTTGAAATTTATTTTGGTGCCTCTTGGAAATGATAAGGTTAAGATTGGTCTGTCGTACCAAAATACTCGGAAAATTTTCACCCAGTCATGTTTGATGTGAGAGAGACAGTAGTGGTGTCTGTTATCTCATAGTTTCTGTCAGGTCCCCAGGTATAATTAGTACACAAGTGGAAATGGTAGGCCTTTTATGGGCCCAACTGCACCAGGAAAGTAGGGACAAATAGCTTTCATGTGAAGCTGTTCTCTTAAAGAAATGGAGAATAGCTATATGTAAGGTATTTTTTCCTTATGATTCATGGGAATTGAGTACGGATTTTTTTAGATGTTGAAAAACTCTATGATTGTTAGAATGATGTAATTACTTTTCTCCAGAGAAAATCTTATTTACTTTATGTTAATTCTCAGTTGTGGCTTAAGCTGCTTATGTGATTATTGTATCGCATTAAAATGTTTTTGAATAATTATTCCTGTTTTGTTCTTTTTTAATATTTTTCTTATTGCATGCCTATTGTTCTTATCTATGCAAAATAAATACCAATTTTATTCCTTTTTTTTTTATATTCGTGTGACATTGGAATGGGCAAAGAAAGTTGCCCTCAAAACATAGGAAAAGAACGAGAAACAGAAATGGGAAGTGTCGAGACCTGTCAGCTGTGAAGGGATAGTAAGATATGTGCAACAATTACGCCGTGATATTTGACATAGTCGAATATCTTGAAAAAAATCTTAACTGAAGGAAGACTTGACATTGAGCTGTCCTGGCTAGTCTTATTCAAGTCCAAAAGACTTCCAGTTATGAAACTCCTCATATTAAACTTCTCTTAAATTGGCTTTATATGCAGTTATTGTTACTATCGTCAATCCTCTTAAAATAATTCCTCTGTTGGGCAGATTAACATGTCCCTCCTCCCATATGTAAAGGCATTATAATATAGCTAAGAGGATTGTTATAGCTTTTGCTTGTTTAGGAAAGTCTGCTTAGAAAGGCATATTTTCTATTTTGAATACTCAATATTTGGGAGTTAGGTTTTAGAACCACTCTCTTGATTTAGCTTCCTGCAGTATGGTATGACATTTTATTTCTGTTTTCAAACGCTTACAATGAATTCTGTCTTTTACAATATTGTTATGATTATTCAGTATTCCACGATTCAGAAAGGTTAAAGTCCTGACCCTGAGATATGCAAAACCCCTGTTTGTAGTTGTAGTAAGGTCGGAGGCTTTATTTTGAGATCCTTGTTAAGTTTCTTTTCATATTTTGAACCAAGAAAATTTCACTTTGGGTATGCAATCACAATTGTTTTGTACATGTGTTTGGAATGTTTTTAGTGTATTAAAAACCCTTTATATTGCTCCATATGTCAGTTAATAAAAGGATGGAAACGTCTTAGAAATTTTTTTTTAAATATTATGTAATTTTTTAGTAAAGGTTGGAATAACTGGTACCTGACTGCAAGAGAGGGAAATATATGTTGCAAATATGCTAGTTTATGCAACATATTTTCTGCAGTCATAATGTTGTTGTTCATGTAATATTTTATACTTGAGTTATTCTATAGTTTAGTCTTCCTATCCTGAAAGAAAGAGAGAGAGAGCGAGAGAGAGTTGTGTAATCTTTTTATCTGTGATGAATGATTGGATGTTCTTTTGTAACCGCACTATTAACTGAAATTAGGATTGCGAGTTTTATAGATCATCATTGTGTATAAATGAACTAAACCTTTACCACTTCTGTAAATGCATGAATATTGCTTAGCAGTGAACATAGTCTATTTATTATTTTATTGTTTAATTTAGTGTAGGTATGCACAGAAGTTTTAAGGCATTTACTGTTATTTTTCAATCCTCGTGTATAAATATATCCGTGTTACAAAAATTTTTTACCAGAGGAAGCATTCATGCCTGAAGTGCTGTATTAAGGATTAACAGGCTTTGAAAGTGTAGAAATGACAGTGACATGTAGGGGTGTGATGTAGAGGATTAGATGGCATTTTATAAGGGGGATTCTATGGGCTTGGGATTTTAAAAGATCAAAGCCAAGCTGATTATTGCTCAAGGTTCTCAACACTTTTTGGTCTCTGCACAGCTGCTTCTTTAAGCAAACTAAGATAATTTTTTTGTTTTATATAAATCTCTGCTTGTATTAAATGATTCCTCCAACAATAATGTACATCTTGTTTTGCGTTGTTACCTTTACTTTCAAAAATTTCTCATAATTATTGGCTGTCATTTTATTTTACTATTTCAAGTTTAATATTGAAGATAATGAAACTGTAAAACTCAATATCCAAAGATTTCTATCTATGTTTTCAGATCAGATAGCAGAAATTCGGTTTAGTGAGCTAGAACTCAGCGAACTTCGCCACGTGTTGGGTGTACCCCCTTGTGTCATAGTAGCAGGCCAGGATGCTTACAGTAAAGTGGTGGTGGTGACCAGGCTCTTGGCAGAGCAGGTGTTGCCTATCGTCCCTCACATTCATCCAGGAAAACCCTGGAGGCCGATAAGGTTAAAATATTCTCACACGCGTGTGGTCAATTTATCCACTCTGGATCAAGATTCTCACGAGGAAGGATTTGAACTTATTCATTCTCTCCATGCACACACTCGGCCCTGGGGCACTGTCCCCAGGGCCGATGTGGAATTAGACCAGCTTGCTTTGCAGGTAATTTGATATCTAGTTCATTGATGTGTTTACTTTTTAGATCAAATTTTTAAACTTTGAGGTGAAAGATATATTCTGAATACTATATGAAAATTCAGCTTATATCTTATCACAACAAGTTAAGCATGTTTCTTTCTGTTCAGATATAAGATTTGTATTATAATTTAAATGAATATTAGAATTCATTACATGTTTCTCTGATAATTAACTTAATTGTTTATGTTTTATGTGTATAACTTCGAGTGCATTGGGGTCGAGTTACAGTAATACTCATTTCATCTTTTGCAGGATCCCATTTTGAGCAGTGCTACCTTAGAGGTTGGCCTCAACCATCTGCTCCTGAAAGAGGGAGTACAGGTGGTTATCACACCAACGCTTCCTTATGCCCTTGGGCGTGTTACTACTGTAGAGTTTCTGAGAGCTCTCCTGCCAGAGGTCTTGCCTATTATAATTTATGCCATTTCAAGGGATGATTTGACGTATGATGTGAGTAAAAGATTTTGTATATATTCTTTACTGCATTATTTTTATTATATTATTATTATTATTTTTATTATTATTATTATAATTATCTTTATTTGTCGTAGTAGTAGTAGTACTGCTACCACTAGGAGTAGCAGTAGTATAATAATCAATATTGTTAACATTGCTACTTCTATTATTATTATTAGTAGTAGTAGTAGTAGTAGTAGTAGTAGTAGTAGTAATAGTAATATAATTTTCATTATTGTTACTACTACGAATTATAACGACTCCAGATGTGTATCTTCATATTCTTGCTTACAAACAGAAAGTTTCAAAATTACTGAGGGCACCACTATGCAATTAAACCCTAAATGTTTACCTTTGTCCTAAACCAACTACTGTGTACCATCACACACATTTAATTCTCATCCTCATCATGGGTCGAGTTTGATGAATAGAACGTTGTATAGCATTACAGCAGTGAGGCTGAAATGGGATACACTTGGCTCCCAATGATTTTAAAGCAAATCATAGGAAATTTATTCAAGGGAGGACTTTCAGTCAGGAGTGGAACTCCAAACATGAAAATAACGTACTCTGGACCTTGTGTATAATTATAAAATGAAATACAAATATACACAGCTTTATGGATGACCACGAAATAAAGGTCTCAAATGATTATGTTGACTTGAAATACAGAGTATATATCTTTTGATATTTGTGATTTTTGTGTCCATCTAATAAGCCTGACTGGAATTGTTTCTCGTATTTTTTCATTGCTTGCAAGCCAAATATGGCATAGATTCAGATGGAGATCTTATGTTACAAATATTTTGAATATGTTCTTTTTTCATTTGAGGACACCGAAGAAAGCATGTCTGGTCTTCCCAACATTAGGACACCCAATTAAATTGACCTTTGTTTAATCCCCTGCACTAAGAATTTCTAATTTTTTCATTGCTTTGCAATTTATTAAAGATATTTGGTTTCATAATTTCTTTCACTGATTACCAGTGAAAAAGTATGATGGTAAATGAGAATGATTAGATGACAAAATTGATAAATGGGGGATTAAGGAACTCTGGGATGGCATAGGGTGAATTGTGACCCGGGAATCTGAGAATCACTGCTTCTAGAATTTAAGGACGCATTGGTGCTAGCTGTAATTCTAGAACTTAAAAAGAAGGCCGTGTGACGTATCTAGCACATTATGCTGTAGACTCATGTTCAAGCGGAACCAAACAGTAGGAGATGAAAAATTCTGAATTATTGTTAATACCAGTATAATTTTTATTATTTTTATTATTAATATTATTATCACTGATATTATTATTATTATTTTTATTATTATTGGTATTATCATTATTATAATTATTATTATTATTATTATTATTATTATCATTGTTAGTATCATTGTTGTTATTGTTATTATTATTATTATTATTATTATTAATATACTTAAGGACACATGGGTGCTAGCTGTAATTCTACAAATTAAAAAGAATGCCGTGTGACGTATCTAGCACATTAAGCTGTAGACTCATGTTCAAGCGAAACCAAACAGTAGGAGATGAAAAATTCTGAATTATTGTTATTACCAGTATCATTATTATTATTATTATTGATATTATTATCACTGATATTATTATTATTATTGATATTATTATTACTATTATTATTATTGTCATTGTTGTTATTGTTATTCTTATTATTCTTTTTCTGCTTCTTCTTCTTCTTCTTCTTCTTCTTCTTCTTCTTCTTATTATTATTATTATTATTATTATTATTATTATTATTAGCTTAAGGCTCTAAAGGTATTGTATCACATATTTCGTCTCACTTCAGGTTGTGTTTTCATTTGAGCCAATTACTTTGTAGTACGTAATACATAAACCTAGTGGTGTATGCTCTTGGCTGCTCATTCCAATTAAATTTTCATTTTAACTGTTTGCAGCAACTTGAATTTTCTTCTTTGATAAGAGATGGTGAGCAGCCTTCATGAAAGAGAGAGAGAGGGTCTGTTTTTGTCATATTTGAAGCCTTAGAAGGAGAAAATGAAGAGGAGAGAGAAGACATGGGGTGGTTAGAAATTATCCTTGAGATATATATATATATATATATATATATATATATATATATATATATATATATATATATATATATATATATATATATATATATATATATATATATATATATATATATAGAGAGGAAGAGAGAGAGAGAGAGAGAGAGAGAGAGAGAGAGAGAGAGAGAATCTTTTAGGCCTAAGTCACTTTGTCTTTGGTAATATAATACTTCAAAATAAAAGATTATACAGTGTTTGGCTTTGCGTCTAGATTTAATTTATACCCTTATTAAAGTTTAAGTTCCTTAATATGGCCTATTCTCTACCACTGGCATCAAATTTCCCAAATGTATGTACTCACCAAGTCTGCTGAGGTGACTAAGGCTATAGCCACTCTAGAAGTTCTGATGAAGAGAAATTATCTCTCTCTCTCTCTCTCTCTCTCTCTCTCTCTCTCTCTCTCTCTCTCTCTCTCTCTCTCTCTCTATATATATATATATATATATATATATATATATATATATATATATATATATATATATATATATATATATATATATCTATATATACAGTATATATATATATATATATATATATATATATATATATATATATATATATATATTATATATATATATATATATATATATATATATATATATATATATATATATATATATATATATTTTATATATATATATATATATATATATATATATATATATATATATATATATATATATATATATATATATATATATATATATATATATATATATATATATATATATATATATATATATATATATATATATATATATATATATATATATATATAAAGAAACTGTGCCCTGTGGGGCGGGCACAATATCAAAGAATAGCCTCACCGTATTCCCTGCGTGTCGTAAAAGGCGACTAAAAGTGGACGGGGCGGGGGGACTGGGAATCCCCCCCCCTTGTATCAACCTCCTGCGAGGCGTCAAGAAGAGGGGGAGTAGAGGGGAGAATAACTTCTCCCCAAACTTTCCTTTCTTGATGTCGGCTACCCCCCAATTTAAGGGGGAAACAGCCAAGGTATATGTATGTATGTATGTATAAAGAAACTCCTTTGACTCTTAGTGGGAAGTAAATACAGAGGAGGGGATTCCAAGTCCCCTCCCTCCACCCCATAAATCGACTTTTACGAGACGCAGGGGAGCACAGAGGAAGTATTCGTACCCCCTCCCTCAGGGGGAATATGGATTTGGTATATATATATATATATATATATATATATATATATATATATATATATATATATATATATATATATATATATATATAAACACACATTTTTGGAATTGGTAAAAAGTCTAGGGAGGGAAAGGTAAGAATAATGAGAGTAACCTTTAAGAGAGGGAAATATGTAAAGTAGTATTTATGAGGACAAAAACCTAAAACACTTCAATAATTCAGAAGTGTTCATTAGACCATATAGGAAATAGGAAGAGATGAAAAGGTTCAAAAGCTAGTTACAAGATGCAAGACTGTTAAATGAGGGAGGAAATGAAGACGAGAAGAAAAATTTTGTATCAGAGTTCTTCCAGCCATAGGAGAGATAAAGATGATAATGCCAGAGTGGTCAGAAGAGTGGCTAATGAAATTCAATACTTCAAAATGTAAGGTAATGAGAATGGGTACAAGTGCGAGAGGGCCCAAGCTAGATGCAGAACTACAAAAGATGGAGAAGGAGAGAGATCTAGGAGCACACATATTGGCAGATTTGTCTCCGGGGATGCATATATATGGCATAGTATGGGCAACATTTACTTTCTTAGCAAAAGTAAGCATAGCCTTCAGACGCTGGGATAAGGGAATGTTCAGAAATATTTATGTAGCTTATGTGAGGCCAAAATATGAATATTCAGCCCCCTTTTGGAATCCACACTTGAAGAAGTTTGGAAAAAGTTCAAAGACATGCCACAAAACTGGTGCCAGAAATGCGCAAATCAGTTATAAGGAGAGACTGAGGGAATTAGACTTACCATCACTTGAAGCTAGAAGAATGAGGGAGGGAATAGAGTGATGCTCTTTATATTCCTTCATGGTTTTGACACAGTGGATAGGGATCGATATTTTTCTTTTGAAGCTTCATAAGAAAACATCTTTGCAGGATGTAAGGAAGTACTTTTTTTTTAGTGTGGGAGTAGTTGATGATTGGAATTCGCTAATTGAGGAGGTAGTTAATGCTACCTCAATTCGTAGTTTTAAGGAAAAATATGATAAGTATCACTGAGTACAAAAATGGAATTGATCATGAGGTGGGGAGTTAAGAGCACAGGGCTGTTTCCCGGAAGCACAATTAGGTAATTATGCGCACACACACACACACACACACACACATATATATATATATATATATATATATATATATATATATATATATATATATATATATATATATATATAATATATATATATATATATATATATATATATATATATATATATATATATATATATATATGTGTGTGTGTGTGTGTGTGTGTGTGTGTGTGTGTGTGTGTGTGTGTGTGTGTGTGATTACCTAATTGTGTTTACGGGAAAGAGCCCAAAGCTCGTATCTTCCCGTCTCCTGATCGGTTCCATTTTAGACTTAGTGATACTTATCATACCTGTCCTTAAAACTATGGATTGAGATAGCATTAACTACCTCCTCGCTTAGCCAATTCCAATTATCAACTACTCTTACACTGAAAAAGTATTTCCTTACATCCTGCAAAGAAGTTTTCTTACGAAGCTTCAAACTATGACCTCTAGTTCTAGAGCCAGCCATATCAAAATATCGATCCCTATCCACTCTATCATAACCATGAAGGAATTTAGTGTGTGTGTGTGTGTGTGTGTGTGTGTGTGTGTGTGTGTGTGTGTGTGTGTGTGTGTGTGTGTGTGTGTGTGTGTACTATCTATAACTCAGCCTGCTAAGTTAGAGATAGCAAAGGACCTAACAGTAGATCAAAACTTAGCACGAGGGTCTGCCCCTCTCATTTTTATCTCTTACTTTATTTAATTTTCGTGCTTTTCCCTCCAATTCCCTTATATCCTTAATCCCATCCCCTTTTTTCCCCTCCTATCCCATCCCATCCTAAAAAAAAATAAATAAAAAAGATGCCATTGACCTCTCCTACTTATTCTCCCAAGGTGTTCCAATGAATATTTGATATACGAATCTATTTGATTCCGTACAGTCATAGACGTCTGCTCACAATGCTTGGCAAGGTGACAATGGATACCTGCGTACCCAAGTGGCTCTGGTAGAGAAGTCTTATACGGACCCATTTGACTTCTCACAGCTAACGATGTCTACCTGAGTGGACAGGAATTATCAGAAATGGACTCCGCGATATTCTTTATGTATCCCAAAGAGGATCTGGTGTAGAGATGAAATTTGAACTACTGAGCGTACTATCATTAAATGATGCATGCTCGGTAAACCTACCTAATGGATTTTAGTAATCAGCCATATTTGGGACTCCACTAGCTTTTCCTTTAATATCCCAAGAGCTTCTGGTGGAAAGGTGCCATGCAAAGTACCTTTGGGAGTCGAACTCTGAACCTTGTTTCTGTATGTGTGTGGGAGCCAGACACTATCCCACTGCCTTTGCTCTTAATTCACATACTCCCAATATACTATGCCATTATTTTTGAAACGCTCCTCTTGTTCCAGAGTCACTGGTAGTGTCTCGTGTGTTGTTGCACTTCTTTAATACCCTCTGTCTACGTGTCCATATATATATTTTCTCTCTCTCTCTCTCTCTCTCTCTCTCTCTCTCTCTCTCTCTCTCTCTCTCTCTCTCTCTCATATTTCTATGGCTTCTTGTTTATGTGTGTGTGTGTGCTGGAAGAAAGTTGGTGGTGCTGCTGAAGTCTTTTTGTGTACAATTTTGTTTACATTTAGTCTTCAACTGCTGTTTAATGCATAGCTTTGATTTCTTTTTTTATTATTATTATGCCAACAATAACTAACTCTGTTCACAGTACATTATGTATTTAAAAGTCTTTAGATTCTTTATTACTCTAATTTTATTCATTATTTTGTTAGTTTGTGTATTTGTCTAGCTACTTAATATGTCTTATATGTCTTACTGTAATCTCTTGAATTTAGACAGCAAAATGCTCTAAGGATTATGAATGTACTATTTTGTGGGACGTTGATATATATATATATATATATATATATATATATATATATATATATATATATATATATATATATATATATATATATATATGCATGTATGTATGTATGTATATATATATATATATATATATATATATATATATATATATATATATATATATGCAGCATAGATTATTATTATTATTATTATTATTATTATTATTATTCAGCTTTTAAGGTGTACAAATATGATAAAAATAAATATTTTTTTAAATAAAAATTTAAGATCTAGAATATGTAGACCAGTGCTTTCCAACCGTTTTTGGCGATGCCCCACACAAGCATCTCTAAAATCCTGATCCTTCCCCTGTCGACCGAGACACGTGCTCGTGGGGAGGCGGAAAGTACCTAGTGGACCAATTACTCTTGTACTTACATACACAAATATTTTTATGTATGCATACTGTATATTCACCGTATGTATTAACTCACACATACTCGCTAGAAAAAAAAATCACTGTTAGTAACACATTCTCGAATTGCCTCCCTAAAAAATCAAATCGCCCCACGTTGGGAGCCACGAATGTAGACAGTTCTTCCGCCGCGCGCGCGCGCGCGCGAGAGAGAGAGAGAGAGAGAGTAATAATAATAATAATAATAAACTTTATTTCCATTTTACAATGGGTATTCGTCAGCCAGGACAAGCCCCAACCCCCCACTGTGATGTCCACCCACAGCAGTTCCTGCCAGTAAACAGCTTAAACTCTCGGTCTTGGACGGGGACCGATCTTTCGACCTCGTGAATGCGAAGCCAGCGCGTTACCACTGTACTAGCCAGCAGGCTAGTACAGTGAGAGAGAGAGAGAGAGAGAGACGTGTCATTTCCACCAACATGCTCATTTCACTTGCAGAGTCGGCATGGTAATATGACAACACGTGACTTTTATTCCTCTCACATATCCATAAGTAGAGGAAATAATGTGCCACCATGGAAGGAAGAGGGCTTGAGCTCGGGTATTTTGACATGACACTATTTTTAAGCCAATATGCATCGAAATCTCTTGTTTTTGTGAATAATAAAATTTGTTTGGATTTACTCGTACCTGGTTGTTTTCACGGTAAAGATCCCTTTGTTAGTAGCTCCCCGTCTCCTGGTCGGTTTAATTTTCTTACTCTGACACTTTTCTTATTTCCCCTTAAAACTACAATTGCATTGTAAATTCCATTTATCAACTGTTCTTGCACTAAGAAAGAACTTCCTTACATCCCGCAATGAAGTATTTTTACGAAGCTTCAAACTATGTCCTCCAGTTCTAGAGACACCCAGAGTATCGCTCCTTATCCTCTCCATCAAAATCATGAAGAATTTAAAACCCCATATTCCTTCTAGCC
>JAXCGZ010007684.1:47500-55000 GCA_037179515.1 Halocaridina rubra
TTTTTTCTTTTTCCCCGTTTTCCTCTGTTCTTCCGCATCTACATCCTCCTGCATCTCTTTGACTTTCATTTTGTTTCTTCTCTTTTAGTTAGCTTCTTCTTCTTCTTCTTCTTCTTCTTCTTCTTCTTCGTAGTAGTAGTAGTAGTAGTAGTAGAAGTTGTAGTTGTAGTTGTTGTTGTTCCCATAAATTCCTGTCTATATAACCTTATGTATTACTAACAGCACCGAGAGCTCAAACATAAAAACAGGAAAGCATTCCTGTCTATTGGACTCTTTAAGACCCAAACGTCACAGAATATATTTCTTTAGAATACTGAACCTGCTTGCAACTTTTGGGGTCAGAGGTCATGGTTAGTGACTCACTCTTGTCATCCTGTTACCCTTCCCTTGGTAGAACGTGAATGTGAATCAGTGTTTCACCCACCATCCAGTTCTTCCAGCTTTTATCCAGTTTTCAATTTACAGTCATTAAGCAAGCCTTGGACTACAGATACCACCAAATGTAACCATATTTAAGCATCTTGTGTTATCGAATTTTCTATTCAATGCTAAACGGGCATGGGGAACTACTCTAACTCATGGAGATGTCAGAAAACTGGGCCTTTCTTCTTCCACCTGCTACTTGTCCTGAAGATGGTTAGGATAGGGTTAGGCACTCATTCTTTGTCAACTCTGCCGATGATGCTGGTCCAGGATGTAACACAACTGCACTGCTTCTAACCACATACTTCAATAACATAACATACACAACATGGGAGCTCTGGGGGAAACCCAGAATCGGTTGTGGCCATCCTCAGGGACTCAAAGCTTTTCGGCCAGGTAGCTTAGGGAAGACCAACATCAACAACATCTGAGACGCAGATAAGAGGCAAGGAGAGAGGGTGTTGACAGGCTGCATGGATTCTAAGAATAATATGCTTGTTATTTTTTTTTAAATACAATACAGTATTCCTGTTTATCTCCATGCATCCTGTCAAGAGCATTCCAGATGCAGGACATAAAATTAGTAAATAGGAGTTCTATTCTTCTTCAAAAAAATTTGCTCTATTATTGTTTTGATTTAAGTTTTATGAGGTTTTACTTTCCCATTTTCCCTTTATACCTTTATATTTACCCAATCGTTTACCCTTGCCAAGCATATCCTTACCATGCCAGTGTAGAATGTGAATACACATTTTGTCGTAATTGGTTAGAATAGTATGTGTGCAAAGCATGTATTTAGTAGTTTTTACTAAACAGACAAACTTTAACTTATGAGAGGAATGACTCCAAATAACTATACTGTAGTCAAAATATATATAGCATGTCGAAAAAGATGAACTAATAAAACTAGTTATATTTTTACGACAGAATAAGCATATTATATATTGTACAAGTAATTGAGAAATGATGAAGTTTATATATATTCACGATTTCTTGTGTTAAATCAAAATCTACTCTAATCTGTAGTTTTCTTATAATAATGAGGACAACTACAATGATGATAATAATAATTATAATAATAATGGTGATAATAATAAAAATAACAATAATAATAATGCATACATACATACATACATACGACATGCCACGAAACTGGTGCCAGAAATACGCAATCTCAGTTATGATGAGAGGCTGAGGGAATTAGACTTACCATCACTCGAAGCTAGAAGAGTGAGGGGGGATATGGTGACAGTCTTTAAATTCCGTCATGGTTATGATAGAGTGGATAGGGATGGATATTTTGATATGGCTGGCTCTAGAACTAGAGGTCATAGTTTGAAGCTTCGTAAGAAAACTTCTTCGCAGGATGTAAGGAAATACTTTTTCAGTGTAAGAGTAGTTGATAATTGGAATTGGCTAAGCGAGGAGGTAGTTAATGCTATCTCAATCCATAGTTTTAAGGACAGGTATGATAAGTATGACTAAGTCTAAAATGGAACCGATGAGGAGACGGGAAGATACGAGCTTTGGGCTCTTTCCCATAAACACAATTAGGTAATCACATATTCATGACCCCATTCCCTCTTGAGAGAAGGGTGGCTAAGCCAAGAAACACAGATTCACCACGATCCTTTTAGCACTTGTCTTAGCTCCTTGGGGATAAAGAGTTGCCACATTTCTCTCCACGACCCTACTTGGGTCACCCACAAGGTAGGCAGGCAAGGATATTTTACCGTGATGCCCAAATTCTATCGATTAACACTTCCATATACCTTACCAACTACACTCAACAAACAAATTCCTCAAAACCTACTACACTCGCACTTATCTCCGTTCCCTTTATATAGTAGAAGTATATATGCAATCTTTCAATCAATTCGGACCCTCCCTTTCCTGAAGCTTACATTCAACAACCTAACTAGCCATTCTCCTACTATCTCCCCACCACTTTTTGACAAGCATTCTACATGCCATCCTTCAATCCCTGGTACTTTACCTGCTTTCATTGCTCTCAGTGCCAAATGTACCTACTCTTTTGTTATTTCTCTATTGTTCTCATCACTTTACATTGGCTTACTCTATTCATTTCCCACAGCTACAATCTTTGCCTCTCTGTTATCTTCCTCATTAATCAGTTCCCTGAAATACTTAGTCTATCACTCTCTCACCTTCATACTAGCAATTGCCCATCTGCTCCGTTCACCCTCTCCTCCCTACTAGACTCACCTTTCTGCACTCTTTTCACTTCCTTTCAAAACATCTTTTTTATTCCTTTCAAAAGTCTCAGCCAATCTTCTACCCACCTTTCGTCAGCTTCTCTCTTTGCCTCCCTCACCACGTGCTTCAATAACCTCCTCTTTGCTATATACCTTTCATATGCCTCTAGATTATCTATCTGCAACCATACCTCAAATGTTTGCTTCTTTTCATCCACTTCTGCACTTACCTCATCAATCCGCCATTCACTTCCTTTCCTTTTTACTACCACCTGTTAGCTCCTTCCACACTCAGCCTCTGCACATTTCACAACTTCTTCTTTGAAACAACTCCATTCTCTTTCCACTCCCTCATCCACTTTCTCTTTCTCTACATGCCACACATTCCTCAGACTAGCCATATACTCGGTCTTTCTCTTTCTTATTCAGTTCACTCACTTTTGACACCTCTTCCTATCTATCTCACTTTACTTTCCAGTAAATAATGATCAAATATTCCATAAGTAACTTCTCTCAGTACATTCACATCCAATACTCTTCAAATCACCCTCCTGTCCACCACATCATAATCCATTAATGCTCTGTCAACTTCTCTACAATTATCTACTCTGACCCATGTATAATTGTGCACATCCTTCTTTTTTAATACAATATTGGCAATCAACATCTCCCAATACACATTTCTATCATTTTCTCTCTACTCTCATTCCTACCAGGTACTTCATGCATTCCAATTATACCGTCCACTGGCTCATTCCCTACTATAGCATTCAAATCTCCCATCAATGCCACATGCACATTCATTCCCAAGTCTTTCATACACACACGTTCAATTTCATCCAAAATTTTTCTCTTTCTTTCTCAGTTTTTTCATTGCCAGGGCAATATGCCCTCATAAATGTCTAAACCTCGCATCCCAGTCTCATTTTAGTCACTATTATTCAAAACGATACTTCCTTCATTCCACCTCAGGCTTATTTGTCTCTTCACTTACCAACAGAGCCACTCCCTTTCTCCTCGCCTTCTCTCAGCTCTAGACACCCTACCTATCACACTCCCAAATGTAACCTCGCCATTCCCATTCATCTTAGTTATCTCAGTGCTAATACATCCTTCTTTCTCTCTACAAGCAAACTCCCTATCTCCTCCCTTTTACTTTCATTTATACCACAACCACGCACATTCAGAGACCCAATTACTAGGGTTCTGGCTGGATCTCTCCTGCCAGAATACCCCAGCATTTCTTTGTTCTTAGTAGGATGACAATACAAAGGAGGGGATTCCCAGTCTCCTGCTCTGCCCCGTATTGTCGACTTTCACAACAGGTTTTCCCCCTCACCCCAGAGGAAAAAGTAACACCAGATAGGGACAAATTTTCCTTTTCTTTTTCCTTCTCTCCCTCACCTTTTGCTTCCCCATGTTTATTCTTTACTCTCTTTCCACGTTCTCTTTATCTTTCCGTCTCCTCGTACTCCATATCTTAGCAATCTCAGCCAATCATTAATTAAAAGGGCAGTCATCGAGATGGTAGATCACATGTCTTTTTAATTAATTGGCTGGTTTTGTGGTTTGCCATTAGACATTCTTAATAATGGGGAGAGAGAGAGAGAGAGAGAGAGAGAGAGAGAGAGAGAGAGAGTTAGTTAGTTAGTTTTAATTTTTTAGGTTTCCTGACATCCCTTCCCCTCTTGTATTTTTTTTTTCCACTTGTAAGCCTACTGTGATTAGGCCGCACTTTTTTTTTATTTTACAAAACAGAGGAGCTACAGGAAATGTAATAATAATAATAACAATAATAATAATAATAATAATAATATTGATAGCAATAATAATAATAATTTTTAACGAAAGCTGCTATATTTTGTTATTTCTAGCAAAGTGAGTACAATTGTAACAAAAGAATGTAAATAGAAAGCCCTGCACATGGCCTACATATATTTACTCTTTTGTCATTAGTTTTCTATGAGAAAAAAAAATCAGAAAAAGGAGGGATGGTCATCCCCTATACCTTTAAGTTACATCCTACCGGGCATAGGGAATATTAGTGTGCAGTTTATATCCCACCATCACTATGGATATATCTTTTTAATAACCTTCTACAATACAAAGGAATTGCAATGGACGAAATTTGATCCCACCCCGAGGTAGCATTTATATCAATAGTATTGAGTATATATACTGTATATGCATTTTACAGTGAATAGTATCTTGCTAATGCTTCAATAAAAATCTTATCTTAACTACATCTGTAAAGTTCCCTTATGTGAGTCTTATCATAAACTAACAGTCTTACTGTAATATCTTTGTTAAATTGACAGAAGCCTTAAATACTAGGATAATCTTATTATGAACATGCATTTAATAGGTTTCATTGACCCATAGCAAATAGAATAAGCTTAATGTATTTGAAAAAAGAGGATGGACTGTCTTTTACTACTGAATGCAAAATGAGATAAGATGTAGCAGTATAGACTGGATTCAAAGTGAATATTTACTTTTTACTTATACTTTTTGTGGTTTATACCCTCCTTTTATTAGCCCCTAGAATTGTAGTGATTTCGTATGCATTATTATTATTATTATATAATTATTGTTATTATTATTATTATTATTATTAATATGTTCTTATTATTTTTGTTATTATTATTATTATTATTATTATTATTATTATTATTATTATTATTATTATTATTATTGTTGCTGCATATGGAAGAAAGATATCTACCTGTATGCACTCCTTGTCTTAGGAGGCAACTAAAAGGAATGTCTCTGTTGATGGGATAAATAGAATTCCATCCTCATATGCCTTGTGTGTCATAGAAACACTTAACATAGATAGGGGAATGTAGCCTTGGCAATCCATTTTTCTCTGAAATTTGTATAAATATTTTACGGAGGAGGCAAAGATGGGCAGGATGTGATGATATGTTCAGTTTTTTTGCATTATTTGAGGCCACATTCTTAACGTCTACAGAATCATGTATTGGCAGTATATACTGGAATGATATGTAGTATTAATTTCTTGAACATATTGCTTTTTCTTCGCAGGAAATAGCAGAGCTTCGTGAAATGCGCAGACTAGACCCTCACTTGTCAGTACTATTCATTCGTGTACCTCAACTTCCGGAAACATTCAGCGATGATCTTCCTGAATCAGAACAGCATGACATTCTTTGCAAATTACGAGTGTTACCCTCACCTATTCGACCAGAACAAACTCACCACCAAGTATCATCCTCTTCACAGGGCAGATCTCAATCACAAGTGCCTGTTCAGCTCTTCAGAACCCTCTGCGATGATCTCGGTGAGTTAGGGGAGTCATTGTTTTCATTTTAATTTATGAATGATGGCATGACCAGGTTTTAGTAAGGATGTCACCGTGAAAACTAAAGAGACTATTGTATTCATGATATGCTTTTTAGTACTTCACTGTACTGTATTAATATTGTTCGGGCGTTAATAGAATAGCAGTTTTGAATACAGGTCTTCCACAGATTCTAATTCTAATTACCTTAGTCTTAAAGTATTGTATGGTATTGGTAGAATGCAAAGTAATTTTTGTTTTTATTATTTTTGTATAGTATCTTCAGGGTACATAGCTATGATACATCTAGCTAAGAAAAATTCACAGCTTCATCTTGAATTCAGAAAACATCACGTTCTAAGCTAAAGAAAAATTTGAAATTTTTATAACAGTAATTTTCTTCTACTATCTCATTCAGTTAATGTTAAAAACATTTCATTATAATTGTTGTTTTATTGACAAGTACTGTTCTATTATCCATAGTAAGCAACAGACTCGAAGCATTACATATTAAGTTGTGGAATGCAGAATCACAACTTTTCTTAATTTTCTTATAATGATAATTTATCATTTCAGGTTACCTAACTATGACGCCAACACCTAAGAAATTCCGTTGCCGGTTAATGGAGCACAGTTACCGTGTAGACAGCGAACTCATAGAAAGCTTCGATGCCTTCTGCAATGTTGTTCCTTATATGCGAATGTCCTTACAAGCACACCTTATTCATGCTTCCACACTTCTTAATCAGGTAGGTTTTTACCTCAGTACAAAAGAGAACAGGTTTTAAGACAACATCATTCTGGCAGATTTAACAGAGCCAGAATGTTAATAATTAACCCCTTATGATCAGTTTGCCTAAATTCAAATCCCATTATGATTATACACAGAGGATGATCTACCTGATTATAGCCTGTTGCACCAACAGTTGTATTTTAAACAGACCACCATAAAACCATATGATAGGCCCTTTTGTTTTCATGTGGTAGTATTCAATATTGCTTCCCCACATTCACTAGTTAAGTAATTTGTGGATTTATGGTATCTTACCTTGGTTTTCAGCTTATTTTGTTGGTGTTGTTGTAAGTATGGTCACGTCAATATGATCTGCTTTATTGTGTTCACTGTACCTTTTAGGTATTCCCGTACTGTTTGTATATCTAGGATATTCCTATATTCATCATATATTTTTAGGTAGCTAAAATTAGCAGTTATATTTGTTACTATTTTAGTTTATTTCTTTGTTTTATTGTGAATATCTGTCACCTCCACTTGTTCATTATCAGTTTTTGGGACACTTTAACGGACTTCCTAGATACTCTAGAATATTTTTGAACAGGGATTTTTTTAACAACCAATAATCACCCTCAGTTTTTTTTTCTGAGGGGTTAACATATTACCAAAGGAGTTTACGCTTGGACAAATGTTTTTATAATATATTGGGAATAGACTGTATATTTTAACCTGTTACAAGAAAATTTAAAAGAACTTTTTAAATACCGCCACAATTGACAGCAGCAATCTAGAGATCCTGGCAAGAAATTGTCTTGTATTTGTTC
>JAXCGZ010007684.1:60000-100000 GCA_037179515.1 Halocaridina rubra
TATATATATATATATATATATATATATATATATATATATATATATATATATATATATATATATATATATATATATATATATATATATATATATATATATATATATATATATATATATATATATATATATATATATGGGGCCATGCATATACTGTGTATATATAAATTTGGCAATTTGTTATATTTCCAAGACTTTTTTCATATTCATAGTCATATTGTTTTGTGGTATATATATTATGCTTTGTAATATTTATTTTTAATTATGTTGTTTCGTGGCATTTACATTAATTTGTATTTTGTAAAATTTGTGTAGTAAGCATATTAATTTATAAGTGTTATTCTTTCTTTATAGGGTCACAATCGATGTATGAGAAAATTTATTCTCTATGCGTTTGACATGGCTCGAGAGATTCAGATCACACCTAGACGAATAAATTATGCCAGAGAGAAGGAAGCAGAGCTCTACGAGAGTCTGATGGCCATTGCATCTAGCAAACAAGACGAAATTCGTAATGTCATATTAGAAACTATAGAAAATATGAAAGACGACTTATTAGAAAGATCGGCCAATTATGAATTTAAAGGTAAAACAATTACTGTATTAGTTTTTGCAAATTTTATCAAGATACTATTGCTCATAGAGCTAGCACAGTGGCCACAATTGTAGCAAAGGCATTCAGGCAATAGGGTATCAACATACTCTTTCCGTCATTATCTCTTCCTATTGTTTTGTAACATTCATACATATACGCATTGCCTCAGGAGGGTGGTCGAACCAAGAAACGCACATTCACCACGATCCACACATACCTCAACCACTCTTCTTAGCTCCTTGGGGATAAAGGGTTGCCACGTTTCCCCTCCTTCCACCCTGCTTGGGTCATCCACAAGGTAGGCGGGCAAAGATATTCTGCAATGAGGCCCTACAGCCGCAGCTGGTTTACTCCCACTGCTTCATCACATGGCAACTCCCCTCAGTTTTTATGGAGAGGAGGAGCGTTAGCTCCTCACTTACCTATCTCATTTAGTCAGTTCTTGTGATACACGTGGAATACAAATGTGGAATTTATCCTTATTTGTTGTCAGGGCTATCCCCTTAGGACAGCTCCTGTAGCACATGGGAAGAGTGAGATTGATATAGACGTCAATAAGCTTCCTCTGCATGTTTATCTTCTTGTGATATATATGAGGGGAATGTAGCCAGAAATGAAAAACAATGTGTGTGTGGCGAGAAACTATTCAAAGAGAAAATATCAGTATTTGTAATTCTGCTTGTATAGTAGTGCAAAGCTAGAGTATTATTAATTAGTATACAAAGATTGTAGTCCCCCTTGTAAGGGGCTGGCCAAGTTAAAGCACACTGCCATATACCTTTGTTTCACTAATGCTCTTAAAGCTTGCTGCCAAAGTCTTTCTTTTTACTCTTACCCGTTCCACATTTTAGCACATAGTCCCTGGTTCGGGTTTCATAATGCAATTTATTATTCATGTAGGATGGATAAATACTGTTTACAGCATAAGCTTGCTGTGGCCACTATCAACTAATCAAGATAATTAAATGCAGTACATTGTATGTATATAGATGTCAGCTAAGCCTGAAATTTTGAGTACTGTAATGTCTTATGATAAGTTAAGCTTTACATCTTTTTTTTTTTATGTAATGATATTTCAGTGGCCACTGCAAAGTAATTATGATAAATGAATATATTGAATGTATAAAACTTTCTGTTACATCCTGAATTCATTAGAATTTTCTTGCAATAAGTTAAGCTATACTTACCTTCCTCATAAATATATATGCAGTACATTGGATGTATATAGATGTCAGCTAAGCCCTGAAATATTGAGTACTGTAGTGTCTTATGATAAGTTAAGCTTTAAATTATTATTTTTTTTTTTTTTTATGTAATGATATTTCAGTGGCCACTGCAAAGTAATTATGGTAAATGAATATATTGAATGTATAAAACTTTCTGTTAAATCCAGAATTCTTTAGAATTTTCTTTTAATAAGTTAAGCTATACTTACTTTCCTCATAAATATATATATTGCCCTGTATTCATCAACATGCTTGGTATTGGTGTTAGATATATTTATATGTAAAGAAGTTTCTGATACAGTAAGTCAATATTCAAAGTAAGTTTTATTTTTCTATGACATCATTCCAGAAATATGTATGCCTTCAAAATGGCTATGTGTAGGATTAATGTTTTGAACCAAGTGTTTTCTTATTTGTAATGTACAGTAATTCTTTCTCACTTTGCAGAAGTAGAAAATACATCCTTAAATGAGGTTGTGTGTCCAAGAGAGGTTCGCATATGCTCGGGGGAAATTCAGGAACTAGTCGTGGGGTCTCTTAATGCTGAGGTAGGCCGTCAGTTAGTCGATCGAGTTGATGTCATGCGAGAGTCTTATTTAGGTACCTTGCAGAGGTGTCTCGAAAGCCTAGAGAAGGACTGCCGGGCATGTGGAGAAAATCCTCATATTGGTGATGCACTTAAACAGGTAATGTATGATGAAATTAATTAATATAGTTTGTTGATGTTTATTAATATAATCCCTTAAGGTATTACAAATTACTTGTATTATAAATTAAGGAAGGGTTATTATAATTGGCAGATATAAATAACTAGACCATTAATCTCATTCATTACTATTTGATGTTTTCCTGAAAGACTTTGTTATACGTTTTAAAATGAAAATGGTTGATTTTAAGATCAAATGTCAACATAAGGAAATTGTACTTTTTTTTTTTATACATAATGTCTTTAGCCAGAGTAAGCGAGGTGGCCACAACCAGCGGAATTTATAAAAGGCAGAAAATACTTATTTGCATATCACTTATCACAATCAGTTCCATTCAGTCATCACAGACAGAGCTAAACAGTTGATGATGGTATATCTGCTACAGCAGACTTTGGAACAAAAATCTTTTAATCCTGCAAAGTAACCTTACCAATGATTTTTTATTTTAAATTTTTGTTAAGTTAAACTTAAATTCTACATTCCTCGAGTTTTTCCTCATCTTGGTTGTGATTTACATAATGAATGGAACCAGTTTATCTGTCTTAATTACTAGCCTAACAGTACTGTTTCGTGCTAGTAAGATGGACTTTGTTAAGATTTATGCTGAATGATTTTTATATATTTCTCCATGAAATATATTTTAGTGAACTACTGTATAAGTTGCTATCAAGAAAAATTTTTCTCGTAATTTCAACATCATATAAAACCTACAACCATAGAATTGCATATTGTGCTTGAAATCATATGTAATAAAAATGTATTTTAAAAATATGTCTCCTTCCCTCTAGATGGTGAATGCAGCCTATCAGGTAGAGGTAACTGTAACCACATCTTCCTCAGTCCTACGGTCACTTTGGGAGAAGATGAAACAGCTCGTAGCCGCCATGCCAGGGAGAACACCTCCATGCATAGATGCTGAATGGAAGCGAAAAGTTGCTTCTGATATGATCACTAGTCTTTCAGAAACCAAGTTAACCAAAAGTATATGTGCTCAGGTATGTGATAATGAAGCTTTATTAGAAAATTACGTAACTTATTTGTTAAATAGCCTCCTTTTTATAAGTTAGCATGCTGTAGGTCATTGTGTTATAAGTTATTATCTTCATTGTGAATGGTATTGTAAATCTAGTCTACTTCTATTAATTTCTGTATACATAATACACATATTTATATACTTTTGCACTTATAGTATGAGGGGTTAGCTGCAGAGAGCAGTGGGAGTTGAAATGAGGCTTTTGAGGGAATAGAAATAGTTATCAAACTTTCCATGGACAGTATATTCACCTCCTTTCTGCGAGAATTATCCAGTCTGGCTTCAGTCAGAAGAGACTCAAAACCACTTTACCTTGCACTTTAGCTAGGTGTGTGTGTGTGTGTGTGTGTTTTTTTTCCCACACTTGAATCACTAGAGAACTGGATCTCAGATATCTTGACTCAGAAAATATAAATTCTACCTTTTATGAGCAATTCTTCATTAGTTAGAACTTTAAATATGAATGTAAGCTACTTTATCAAAGTTTTTGTATTGTAATGCCAAAGGAGACTTAGAGAATATGTGGATATACAGAAAGAATGCACTATTGAATATGATGTGAAATTTTTAGAAGATAATATTGAGAGAATGATGCACATATCAGTGGATTCTTAGTGGAAGAATAAGTTTGAAGAATGTTTAGAAGTAAATGTAGTCTCCATGGCAAAATGGTAGCGTCCACGACTGTGAGGCGGCAGGTCGAGGGTTCGTTCCCCTCACGGACTGAGGTTAGTAAGGGCATACACTCACGGTAACGATTGCATCTGCCAAAACAAGTCCTTCACAAGAAGGCAACTGTCCTATCCCTTAGTAGAAAAGGGAATTTGTGACATAAAAACCAAATCATCATCATCATCAATATTTAGATCTAAATGAAGGCTATAGATATCATTGTATGGTAACTACTTAAAAACTTATATACACTGCATGTTTAAAATACACGACATTGGAATAACGCCCCCAAACAATAATAGTAAAAAAATGCGAAATGCACAAATAACGCCCGCCCAAAAATTTTGAAAAAAAAAATTTCATATTAGTAAATAATCGACCGCCTCGGAGGCACTTTTCCGCTATGCTGCCATGTGCTTCAGTGTCTCTTTACCCAGCATATTGCGTTGATATATAGCTTCTTCTAACTGTGTTTGTGTTAAGGTTTGTATATCGTCAGGGAAAAAGTGTGCGAGAGCACATCAGCTAATATGGAGACGGCAAAACGTTTGCAGATAGAGAGGTTCGTTCTCCCTCATCCTCCTCCTCTTCTACCGCTTAATGCGATCGGTTATTATGGAGAGAATGGAAAAAAGCATTAAGAACAAACAGCAAACAAACATGCCATATAATATCATCAGGGAAAAAGCGTGCGAGAATGCATCAGCTGATACGGAGGCGGCAAAATGTTTGCAGATAGACGAGAGGTTCATTCTCCCGCATCCTCCTCCTTTTCTACCGCTTAATGCGATCAGATATTATAGAGAGAATGGAAAAAATGCATTATGAACAAACAGCAAGCAAACTTGCCATATAATATTGTCAGGGAAAAGCGTGCGAGAGTGCATCAGCTGATACGGAGGTGGCAAATCGTTTGCAGATAGAGGTTTGTTCTCCAGCCTCCTCCTCCTCTTCAACCGCTTAATGCGATCGGATATTATGGAGAGAATGGAAAAAATGCTGAGTACGTGGATGAGCATTAAGAACAAACAGCAAAAAAACTTGCCATATAATATCGTCAGGGAAAAAGCGTACAAGAGTGCAACAGCTGATACGGAGGCGGCAAAACGTTTGCAGGTAGAGCTTCGTTCTCCCATATCCTTCTCCTCTTCTACTGCTTAATGCAATCGGATGTTATGGAGAGAATTGAAAAAAAGCATTAAGAACAAACAGCAAAAAAACTTGCCATATAATAATTGGGAAAAAGCGTGCAAGAGCAAAAACGTTTGCAGATAGAGGTTCGGTCTCCCACATCCTCCTCTTCTACTGCTTAAGTTACGTGCACGCCGCCACCATGCACGTCCCAGTGTATGCCTGTTGCCCACGGCATAATAGAGTGCATTAATTTGTTTACTGTACAGTAAATCTGTATATCTTTTATACTCTAAACTATTTGCATGTTAATATAAATAACTACAGGTCTTTCTGCTTTGTTTTGTACTTATAAAATATGTTTTACTTATCGTATATCTTTAGCATAGTGTGTCTATGTACGGTTGTGAAAAGTATCTATGCCCATTATCATTGTTTCTTATGGAAATTGACTCGTTACATTACGCAATTTTTATAGTACACATCACATCTGAGAACCTATCTTCGCGTTATTCCAAGAACTAGGTGTATTTTGAATATTTAGTATATATATTTTGCTGTAGAAAAAAATGTATGCATGTAAGTATATCTCTGTGTTTGTGGGCGCCTGCATGTGTCCTCTGCCTCCCATAGTTCGTTCTCTTTTTTCTCCTTTACTACACATTTTCTTTCTCTTTCTTGATGCAGGGGTTCTGTTCCCTTAAGGAGTTGAGTGTTCTCTACCCCTCATACTTCACTCTCTCTTTGTTTCTTGGGACTCTTATTGTGCAAGGTTCTGAAGCAAGTGGGTGGAAGAAGTAGGAAGTTCATAGCTTGTTTGTGAAGCAAAGGTGAATGGGCATGTGCATCGACTTTGCCAGTGTACTTACAAGATTAGTCTGACATTAGAGGAATTATATGTGAATAGAATTAAAAAACAAAAATTTAAAGTAATAGGCAGCACTTTTGAGGATACAGCACATACTTTTTTATTGTTTTGAAGGCTATAATGTTAGATGTTGATAATTGCTGATATAATTGGTATTTGCATATACACAGTGGTCTGTAAAGACTTACTTTGTATTTTTTGATATCTTTTTGAAGAATATATAGTTATTTTCATGTAATTTGTTTAAATTTACTTGTTTTGATTTACAGTTTCGAGAGCGTTTAAAAGCTAGTCATGACTCCTTTCTTGGGAGTCTCAAACAATTAGAAACTCAGCTCACTTGCCGTCTAGAGAAGACAGAAGAGCAGCAAACTAGGATTAAAAAAGTGGATGCACCAAAGCTGGCAAGACTTTCACTTGAGTCTACCTCACTCAGGGATATGATTCTTTTTGGTAAGTTTCTATTGTAGAAGGATATAGGATAGTTTGGTGCCTGGTGTCTAGCTGTGTATCATTATTAACTAAGGTATGCCTAATACTTTTGCCTGATAGAGACAGTTGGGTGGTTACAACCGAAGGAAGAAGTAAGATAACAAAACTGAGACTCATTTTTATCTCTAATAATCAGTCGCTCACAAGCTTGCATATGCTTGTCATAAAAAATGTACAGAAAAGAAAAATAAAATCCATGCCTAAGCAAAAATTCGGGGGGAATTGATATGCATACTTTACTTTGATGTAATTTATACTAAATATAGTTTTTTATATTCTGATTTTTTTTTTTTTTCTCCAGCCTCATTAGTACGTGTCTTACCTTTGTTTTTTTCCCTTTCTGCAATCTCATTATTTAGTTTGTTTACTAGTACATTATGTACATATTTAGTTTGTGTACTAGTACATTATGAACACTTGATTTTTTAATTTTATCCTATTTTTGTTTAGAACACAATATGAAGTTGAACGAGACTTTCCACACATGAAGGATTTTATTATTTTCCTGTAATGAAAATTTATATATATATAGGCGTCTAATCAAATAGACCTCTTTTAGGAAAAGTACTGTAAGTCTTAATTACATTTATGGCCGGTTATGATTTCATATGTAGTGTGCCTTCTCTGCAAATTGCTCTGTGCTACTACGTCTTCAATGACTCTCTATCTTAGTGGATACATTCTTTGTTTATGTGTAAGGGGGCTTAAACATTTTCCTCACAGTAGGACAGGAAACATTGATTTAAATTTCAGTCTTATATAGCTTTTTACATATTGTTCATGACCTCTATCCCAGGTTAACTTGTAATAAAATTAATTATAGTATAATGGATAATGTGTAAAGATGTATGTAGTATGTATGACTGTAGTGCTCCTCAAAGTATATACTCTTTCAGGAAAATGTTTTTAGGTATTTTACAGTCTTGTTGTATAGTGATTACATAATGACCTTTTTTTTTCTCATAGTGTTATTATTATTATTATTATTATTATTATTATTATTATTATTATTATTATTATTATTATTATTATTTATGTACTTTCTCAGGTATGCCAAGACTAGATAGAGAGCTTGGTAGAGGCCAGTATGGGGTCGTGTATGGATGTGAATCTTGGGGAGGTTTCCGTCCGTGTGCAGTAAAATCTCTCGTACCGTTGGACGAAAAACATTGGAACGATTTAGCTATGGAGTTCCACTACACAAGGTGAACAATTATTCATTGAGTATGGTGCCTCATATTAAAACAAAGACACGATACCATCGTTATGTACAGGATACTTTTTTCTCATGAGTCATCATCAGGGCCACAATGCTATATACAGAATACAGAGGCACAAAAGTAACAAGAATACTTCATTATTCCCTCTCTTTTTCTTCGTAAATATTTGGTTACAATCACATTTATGCAAACCATATACTGTATAGTGATCATATTTGAACTAGTGGTTCCCTCATTTGCTCGAGTTCCTTCATGAGGAATTGTTTTTGCTCCCTGATGTTTATTAAGGCAAGTTGATTTTATCTTTGTCCCATTTCATAGTCTCTTGTATATTTCTCACCTTCTTGAATATATACAAGTAAATTTTCTTTACTCAGAAGCAGTCCACGATGTCTGTATCATACCAAATCTTAACCAGGGTTGTGTCCTCCCTGTGGTCTAACTTTTCATTAGATATATAGACTTAACACACGTAAGTTGACAAGGGTTAGGTAATGACAGACATCATGACTGTTTTTACATCTCAGGGCCCCTGGTGAAGATCTTGTTTTTGCAGTATATTGAGATTAAAGGATAAGCTTCTTTGAGTCATACACATAATATTACAGATTTTCTTGTAGTTCAAATACGATATGCAAAATATCGCCATGCATATTCATGATTGCTTATGCCTTATCAACAGTTCCTCATATTTTGCACGGAATGTGCACTCACAAAACCTGTAAGAATGTTTTACCAGATTTTGGAGTATAGTTAATCTATCTGATCTGATGTGGAAATTGAGAATGATTATTAGTATATAAGATGTAACTCGAAGCTGAATTGAAAAGGTAAATGCTGAAATTAGATGCTTTTTGTGTATTATTATTTATTTTATATATCCTCATGATGCCATATATCTTACTGTGTGGTGATCGAAAAAGGGATATTGCAGAATTTCATCATACCAAGTGTATCCTGACCCAATTTAGTAGCTGTTTTGTGGCAAGGATTATACCAGAAAATGAAGAAAGTAAAGAATTGCCAACCTTTTGCTGCCTTGTTACTTTTAGATGATTCGTTCATCACAAGGAATAAACGTTAAAAATGAAAAATTGCTAACTCATGCCTTTTGTTACATATGTAACCTCCTTGTCTGAGCAGACTGTGTCTTATCTTAAATAGCATTATTACTATAGTATTACTGTTACTTCATGTGCATTAAGAGAATTAAGACCTTGTGGCTCCTTCCTTCCCTTCCCATCCTCACTCTTTGGATGTTTTGTAGCATTAAGCATTCTATGTGAGATAAAAGAATTGTCAGCCCTCCTGATATCCTATTCCCATTCTTTACCTATATCATGAGGATGTAAACTTATTCCTCAATTTTCTAGCTACTGTAACAAGGATAATTTAGCTGTTGAAGCGTTTACAGGGCTACTATAATTGATATTGGTGTCTGGTAACCATGAAATTATATGCCATCTTGCCACCATCCTCACTATGAATCAAAACAATAAATATTCAGTCTGGTAAATGTAATAATGCTGGTGAATTATTTATGACGATGCAATGGAGGCTTTTCTTACATACCCCAATATTTATTCTCCTAGTGTAGCATAGCAATAAATTTTATTTTCGTTGTTTATAGAAGTGTACCTGAGCATGAGAGAATAGTGGCCTTAAGAGGTAGTGTCATTGACCATTCTTATGGCCAAGGGGAAACTCCAGCTGTGCTGTTGATAATGGACAGGCTAACGAGAGATCTATACTCAGCAATCAAGCATGGCCTAGATTGGCTTGTTAGATTGCAGGTATTATATTGTGTTGTTCTTATAGTTTGTTAATATGAAGGATGGTTAAGTTTTGAAACCTTCATGAAAATGTGTAATTTGTGTTATAAATGCTTGCTATGTTGTCACTGTCAATGTTGAACATTCTGGAATTTTTATCATTTTGATATCAGTTGTAAAATTGTGTACTGTATATTGTTTGCATGCCACTTCATAATAGTTATATACTGTATGCACTTATCTCCCAATTTTCTTCGTATTATATGTTTATTACGTCAATATAGAACAAATTAACTTTATCTGTTTGTCATGGTTACTACTGGATATTCCTGAACTTCAGTTGTGGCCTTGTTCTAAGCATTAAACCATTCTTGCTTGTTGGAATATGGTGAATTAATCCTTGCCAAATACCATGTTGGGACTTGCAAGGTATGCAATCTTGCTATATATAATTTATATTTGTGTGTATCTCTTCATTTATAATTCCTTTCTTTTATACAACAGATTGCTCTGGATGTAACTCAGGGAATCCGATTCTTACACTCTCAGGGACTTGTCCATAGGGACATTAAATTGAAGAACGTATTGGTAAGCAAATTATGTTTCTTTAATATCATAACAACTAAGTAACGCCTTTTGGTGTAAATATTGTCTGGAAAAGGAAGTGTTCCAAAATCTTCAAATTTTGTGCACTGTTTGTATTCTCGCAATTGGGTCAGCATGATGGCTTCAGCCAAAGAGAAAATATTGTGCAATAACAAAGAATTAAATCTCACTTCCATTTAACTATAATCATAATAAAATTTTCTCTCACACTTATTTACTTCATATTCAGTGAACAAAACCAATTCGATGCCAATGCAAACTTACAGAACCCAACCTCTTGTGAAAAATAAATTACTCTTGCCCTATCATTAATGCTTAGTATAGCTCTGCTTTTTGTCAGAATGGAATGTACTGTATATCACCTCAAGTCAACTCTCTCCCTCCGGAATTTCCAGACTCATTATGGATCTATCTATCCCAGTCTTTCTTATGACTTTATGTCTGAAAGTGTAATCATTCTGACACAAACTGCGAATGTAACTGTCGTACGATAAGTTACCTTATCAGTGATCTGAAATATTTCGGATTACAATCTATTGTTTGTCGTACTAGAAACCTATTCAGATATGTTTTTCCAATATGATGCACATATGAGTATGTGTATTCAATATTAGACACCTATAGGAAGAAGCAGTTACTTTTTTATAAATACGTGAATCAAGTAAAATTAGATCACTTCAGTTTGATATGAAATAGTTGAGAAAATGTCCTATAATCTCATAATGCTATCACTTTGTAATTGTGAAAACAATGAGTTGCTCACCACCTTTTCCTACCTTTACCAGGCTTTTTCCTTGTAACTTTTGAGCAACCTTGTAGTTATGGTGGATTATAATCCTTTTGCAGCTTGACCGAAGCAACAGAGCCAAGTTGACGGACCTGGGATTTTGTAAACCTGAAGCCATGATGTCAGGGAGCATAGTGGGTACTCCAATTCACATGGCACCAGAGCTCTTCACGGGTCACTATGATAACAGCGTAGATGTTTATGCTTTTGGCATACTGTTTTGGTATATATGTGCTGGTCACGTGAGATTGCCACTCATCTTTGAGCAGTGTCAGTCGAAGGATCAGCTGTGGACGTGTGTTAAAAAGGGTGAGATTATTTTATTGCTCTTTTAATATCTGGTGTTTGGGAAGAAAAATATCTGTTGTATTCCTTATGTGCCATTTGAGGTGACTAAAAAAGATCATATATGGGAAGTTAGTAAGACTTGCCTAGACTCAAATATTGCACCCTTCATCAACAGTAGTCTTTACTATTGCTTTACCAATAGAGTATATATTTATACTCTTTTAGTGGCTTTATGCAGTCATTATTAAGCTGAATGGTAATGAAGAGGTCTCTCCTTTTATTTTTTCTATTCTTAGGCTCAAGACCAGAACGTCTAAACCAGTTCGATGATACATGTTGGGAATTGATGCAAGAGTGTTGGGCTGGTGATCCTGCTAAACGCCCACTTCTAGGAGACGTTGAGCCTAGGATAGTGTCCATGATGGACAGTTTCGCAAAAAAGCAGCAACAGGAGATTGAAGAGGAGGTCATTTTAGACCAAACTGAAGATGATAGTAAAATTGATTCTGCCGTAGATGCCACAGAACATTGTGGCTATATAGGTTAGTGTTGTTTTAGGTAGATTTTTAGTTTCCTCTTTAGAATTTATTCATTTACTTTTTATATAATTTCTTTTATTTTTTCATGAGTACTATTGTCTCGTTTCAGTCTATCAAAATGAAAGTTTCTCAGTCTTTTCTTTTATATTTGTTTATATAATATGCCTTAAAAACTTATGTAAGAATATCGCAATCTTTTCTCTCTGAGGCAGACAGAGTAAACCAGGGAAACCTGATACCTGGCTGTGCTGTTTGTTGCAAGCATAGGTTAAGCTTGTTGAGTTTTTATGAAAAATTAATGTAAAGACAATTTTCTTGTCATAAGCTACCATATAGATATATGAGTTTGCAGTGGTTTTCCTTTGAAGCTGAAAGGGACTCTATATGCCTGGCTGTGAAATTTGCATTGGTATTGGTTGATCCCGTTCAAATTTTGTTAATGGAGTGTGGAAAACACATGCCTCTAAAACTCCATGCAAAATTACTGTATAAATACTGTCGGCAAATCTCTTTGGAGTAGACTGGATAAAACAGGATATTTGAAGCTTGGATTTAAGAGATGCTAAAGTAAGAGGTTATTGTTGTTAGGTGTCCAGTGCTGATATGTTAGTGTGTCTGAATAAGTAAAAGAGACTGTGTTTAGGTAGTTTACTTATTTTCCTTTTTATGCTGCTTTATTTGTTGCTTCCTTGATTGAGTGCAGGAGAAGGCTACATATATCATTATTCTCTTCACTTTTTTTAAATTACTTTTTAGAAATTTTGATAATTTGTACGCTAAGTAAGAATGTGAAAGTTTTTATGCGGTAATATTATTGCATTGTGACCGCAGCTATACGAAATGACCCGAGGGATCTGGGCTTCAATATGCCTACCATTCTCTCCTCATCTTTCAGTTGTTTTACATTGTGATGAAATTTTCCAGTATCCTTTTTCCCTGTCCCATATAGCTACTTCCTACAATATATAGGAATACACAGGGATATTTTTCTCTTACTTGTATATTTTTCTCAGCTACTATTCCCAGTAGCTTAAGTCTTTTGGTAAGATCTTGCTGAGTATAACACTTATGCTTATTAAGTATGTATACATTAAATGACACATTTGGTTTTAAAATTTTTGGCTAGCGTATGGATACAAATTAATTATCATGTAGTTTCTGGATCTAATCTCATTTACAAACATTAATATTTACTTTTAAGTTATCTACTACATGAATGAAGATCAAGCTGGGTAAGTGGATGATTGTGGATATATAATGTCAGTATGTATGCTTGAGCCCTCATATAATAAATTGGTACTTGATATAAAACATATATATATATATATATATATATATATATATATATATATATATATATATATATATATATATATATATATAATATATATATATATATATATAATATATATAATATATATATATATATATATATATATATATATATATATATATATATATATATATATATATATATATATACTAGTAACATAGCTACATTACACAAAATATACTTTTTTAGTATCCATTATGTTTGTGCATGTAGGTAGTCAATTCTGTATTAAGTAGTTGGTTACAGTAGAGTATTAAATCAGGTGTGGTGAAAAGTAAAATTAAGATTTCTGCAGACTTCAAATTATTACTAATCATTGTTATTAGTTAAACTCATGAAGTAAGTATTTTTATTGTACTCATCATTTAATTTAGTGATTGTAATTATTGTATTGCAAAAGTAAACTGTATAGATAACCTAGAGGTTCTAAGTAAATGTACTTCATTAGTATTTTTGCCTCAAAAATTCAAGTAAATCACTATTTATATCAATTATTAATTTGAAGAGGGACATTTTATTTGCAGTTTCAGTTAGAATGGATTGTTTAAATCCATAGTGTATAGAAATAATTTAAAATATTTTAAAAGATTGGGTGATATGGTATTACTTTTTTATGCACAGATTTTTTATTTCTTGATTGCTCTCTCTTTTGCATACCTTTCCTCTCTCTCACTTTGAGTTAACTAAAATTAGTTGCATGCAGATATTAAAGTAGTTAGCTGGGTCGTTTAGTTTATGTGTATTTGCCTCAGTACAGGTTTGGCTAAGTTGTTTATGTAGTATATATATGGTAAGATAGCTGCTTGAGCTGCCTTTTGTATATTAACATCCTCAAACTTCAACAGTCCGTGGAAGCTCCTCTCAGATGGATAACAGCCTCATGTATAGCTTGAGTGGCACACTTTGATGTCGGGAGGCAGCACCCTTCCCCCTCCATCCAAATCAGACATTGCTGTGAATGGGTAGGATGCTGCTTGTGGAAAAACATGGAAGATACCACCAAGGTTTCAAACTGATCAAGTTTTGCATAATCAAAATACATAATGGTTTCCTAAAACCTTGTAAATAAAACCTCCTACCCTCTGGTGTTCCAATGTATACTTCTACATCTGAATGTTTTCTCTTCAGGAATTAAGCAATCATAAGATTATATTTTTTAGAGTACCAATTCTTTATATTTTGTGATGACTTAGACAATAAAAACTGCCTTCAAGAATCATTTACTTTTATAAGTGTAATGGTTTTTCAGACTATATAATGTACCTTTTTAATTAGGTTATATTATGAACTTTTAGAGTATCAAGTTATCAATGACTTTCTACAGAAATCAATCTTTAATTCCTACAATTTATAGAGAGATTTTTTGTACATCTTTTTATTAAGCCTTTAATAAGGTGAATCATGTGTAATGTCGATTTTTTTTTTTTTTTTTTTTTATCGTGGTCCAAATAAAACTTATTCTTTTAAGCTCATTGTATTCAAATCTGTATTTATTGTTCATTTCAATGTGTTATTTATATATATTATTTTGTAAGAGGAGTGGTATATTCGCTTCATTATTACAATTCTTAGGCCATTTCAGACCCATTGCAACTATGCTGGTATAATTTAAAGGTCTTTATATTACAATGTATAAATTTCAAGGACATTTTTGCACTAGCATGACTTCATGATGTAAGCTTCTAGGTCGTTTCTAACCTTACACAACTACATAGGTAAATTTCCTAGGCCATTTCAAACCCATTATTGATAAAGTTTGTATATTTTCTTGATATTTTTTACCCATGTATATCTCAGATTACTGATATAGTGAAATTGGCTATATTTCTTTAATATGCTTACCAAAATCCAGTAACATGAGACGTGATTTAAACAAGTTACTCTAAGCAACACTGTTGCTCTGGTTTACTAGTCTGTCAAATAATATTCTATTGCAGAAATTCATGAGGTATATATTGCTATTGAATGAGAAATATGCAATAACTTTCACTTTTGTTTTAAGGATATGAAGCTTATCTGTGCCTTTTATAACCATTGGGTGAGTTCTGGCAAACATTTGGAAAAAATTGACTCCAGCAGTACCACTGTGTATGTTCTGTCAGATTTTAAAATATTTTGACCCATTTAATACAAATTTTCTCCTAAATTGCACTGGTCGAGTATTTATGCTGTCATTACTTAGTGTAGATTTATGAAACTGAATTTCAGGGTCTTTACTTAATGATGAAGTCATGTTAATTCGCCACAATGGATGATAGCAGATATTGTTGAATAGGTTAGAATCTGATGAAACCTGTAGAGTGTAAGTTAACTCTGCTCCAAGCCTTTTATATTTGTTTATTTTTATTTAGCCTTATGTTGAAGATTTCTCTTTATTTTTATTTTAATCATAACGCCTTATCCTGTTGGCGTTGGTAGCTTCATAATAAAAGATCAAAGTAGTAGGGCTTCACTATAACTTGGTCATTCTTGCTTCTTTTTGAGTTGTGTTTTTGGAAAAAAAAAAAAAAATCAGAAGAGGAGAAACTATCCTGCCGAAGTTAGTATGGTGACCACAAATAAAACGCGCATGCATATAGAATTGATGCAATACCCCTTGCAATGGAGGTGGCTCTGTCAAAACTCGCATATTCAACACATTCCAAACATTCCTCAGTCACCCCTCTTAGCTCCTTGGTGATGTAACATAGGAACTGAATGAAAAAGACTTCAACATGCCCTGCAGATCCTCAACTCCTATCAACTTTCTTTCTGTAAAAAAAGAAAAAAAAGCATTCAGAAGGTAAGGGATTGCCAAGCCCCCTTTGCTCTCCTATCCCATTGAGTTGTTTCTTTATAGCACAGAGTGAATAGAAGCATAGAATTCTTTGTCCACCATCACAGGGTTTTCCTCCTTAAAGCTGCCCTCTAAGACTCACAAGTACATGAGGATGAAAGTCTGTATATTCTATATACTGTAGTTATATGCTCATTATCATTTTCTACATGTCTGCTGTACCCAGCCTATCAAAGTACGATATTTCATTTAGTAGTATATTTTTAAATATATTTGTAACAATGACAGCAGTCTAAATTATCATTTTGCTACATTATGAAGACTATTGCTTATTACTGTACCGTCATTCTGTTGAGGGAAGGAGTATAGTAGCTGTTTACACTACAAAATTTCGGAATATTGATTACAACTCATGATATATATTATTTATCCAAGTTCTTTTTCTAGAGACAAATTGAACTGGCAACTGAGGCATTCCTTCAATTACTGTAATGGTAAAATTAGGATTGTTAGTAGTAATTCTTAATTGATGAATGATGTATCTCATGTACTTAGATAATATAAGAATCTCGAACGTAAAATATTTTTAATTTTTAAATGATTTACTCATCGTTTTATGATACAGCAATACCTTAGTTGCTTCGAAAATGCAAATTACTCAAACTCGCTGATGCTTATTCTGTCATTCAATACCATCACCATTTTTCTTATTAATATCAAAATAGATACTGGCAAAAGTACATGATAAGAAATTAATTTATTGAATAGAAAATAAATTTTAATTATGGTATGAGTTGTATGTATGAAAAACAAATACACATACTAATACTGTATGAAAAACAAATACTCATACTAATACATGTTCATTTTGTTAGCTGATACCGAATGCCTATAATATCGCATAATAATCGGTATAGATACCTGTTGTACTAACTGTTTCCAAATATTATAGTGTTTTTAATATTTAATCCAAATCAGTTTTTTTTTATTCAATCCATGTTGAGGCATAATATTTTAAATAATTTTAGTAGTTACTTCTTCAAGCAAATACTTTTCTTTTTACAAACAATATTACTAGACCATGTGACGTCTATAAGGTAAGACAAAGATACATTGTATCCGTACCTGGAAAAACTTTAATAAAATGTTTTTGTTTTCCTTATTTGTTACTGAGGAATATATGTTACTGTATATGCTTTCGCATGTATTCGTATGTATTCATATGGCATGTGGAGCTTTAGATATTATTTGCATTATTTAGCACAAATAATTCTTTATGTACGTTGCCTTTTAACCATGGGAGGAAAGGTAACTGTTTATATCAATTAAAATCATGATCTTTTGTAAACATCAAGAAAAGCATTGAATTTTTATTTATAATTTTTATATGAAATCTGAGATTATATTCTTATAAGTTTACAAGCAAGAAGAGATTAAATTATATTGCTTTTGCCATTTGTCAAAGCAATATGACATCATTATATATATAATGCCTACAAAGTAATTTGTGAATTTATGCGTTAATACATTTGCCATATATCAGAATTATTGGACATTACTTAAGACATGTTTTATATTTTTTGAGATATAATTTTGGAATAATGAATTTAATTTTGTAATCTTGCAAGAACACTTATAGCTAGTTAAATATGTTTACTTTTGCTAGGTTTTACTGAAAAAGAATATGTTCTTCTAAAATCATATGGGTCGTAATTATGTCAGTAAAATTATTTAAGTTAGAAGATGCATCATTGGACTAGTAAGTCCCTTAATGGACTAATGTAGTCGAGCTGTAAAGTGAAGCTTATGCCCGGTTATACAAACTTAAATTTTTATAAGAAATTAAAAGTAATGTTTTATTAATAATTAAAAAATTTTCTGTATTGATCGTATAAGTAATTATATCATTATTATTATTTTTATAATAATAATAATTATTATTATTATTATTATTTTTATTATCATTTCTGTATTATTATTATATTATTATTATTATTATTATTATTATTGATATTATTATTATTGCTACTAATTTGATTATTATTATCAGTTTACAGTATATTTTCTTTTTACTTAGTATAGAGTATTGTAGCTAGAAGATACCAAATAGCAATACTGCTTGATCTTTATTTTTCTTTGTAAATTGAAAGTGTGATAATGAAATAAAATAATATGTAGCTATTCTGTCGAATTAACTTTTTTTTTTTTTTAAATGTAGATTAGGTACTCTCTTTTCCTTTTGTAGTATGTATACTTAACAAAGGGAACCACTTCATGGTTGAATGGGTTTAAGACTGGTCTACCTTAACACTGAACCTGTATATGAGATTGCTCTTTCTGTCTTCAGTCATTTTGAAGATGTGGAATGACAGTAGTGTATCGGTTTTCTTATAGCCTCTGCTAAATCAGCATGCATAATGAGTGCATTATTGGACATTGCAAAACAAAGGTGAATCATATGATGCCTTAAACTCAGGCATGGAAATGAGATTGTATATACATGTCCCCGATATTTTCATGGATTAAGATAAAAATTCAGTCTTGAAGTTTTTGAAAGGTAATTATATAGCTTTATGTAGTCGTTTTAGAGTTAGCTTTAATGCTGGGCCTTTGCCGATATATTATCTGTGATAAAAACCATTGATAAGATGCTATGATATAACTGACAGTTGAAAGGAATCTGGCTTACAAATATAGCTTGTGTGATTGCTTTAGATGTTGATGAGATGTATATACTGTAAATTCCCTTTCTAAATGCAATACCGAAATTGATTTGTTTACGTATACTAAACGCAGAAAAGTTATTTGGTTATTTGTGATAACATACTCGTAAGCCTAGTGGTATTATCAATTACGTGTAACTTATTTTAGGCATGAGAATCTTTTAGCTTTAAGGATGACTTTATATTTATATAAATCAAAATGTATGAATTATGAAATACTGTAATAGGTCGACAGGTTTACTTGTAGTGTATTTGCAATATTGTTTATATACTAATGTATTTGATGTCTTGTCTTTATTTGCAGTAAGTTTGTGCGTAGACTTCGAACATTCCAAATTCACTGTGGTACCATTATATAATTACTCTGTCTAGATATGTGAAATGGATAATTTTAATTCTGGCACTTCCTAAGATGTGCACTTGTTAAGCAATGTCACAATTTAGCATGAATTTAGTTTCATTTTTGGAAACCCTATTAAAAGAAAATTTAGATTCCAAGGCATTGTCACCTGATTAAACTCTGAACTGTTTCACTCATAAGGAACATTTTTCTTCATGAATGGAATTAAGCAAATTGTTAGATAACCAATGTCTCAAGTGCTTGATACATTTGACAGTTTTTAATGGAAAACCTTGCCTACATTGTCCCTGAACCACATATTTTTTGGCATATACAGTAATTGCACGTATGCACACTTTATCCCTCCCCCTACGCAGAGGATGCGTTTCTCATTTTTCTCTTTATATATCTAGATTCCTGTTCTTGGGGAACTCTTCATATGTAAGCATGGTCACAACCATATTCCTCATATATGCTGTGACAAGACTCACATATAATGGCTGCTGTAACTACACTCCTTTAATATAAGGGTGTCTATCACCAAAACTAAATGTCTCACAAATATGAAACCTGTAAAAACAAGGACACCCATCTGTTTTCTATTCCCCACTTTAAAGATCCAATTACTGGAGACAACCTTCTTTCACCTTATTGCCATTTTTTTCTCTCGTTTGTTTTTCTAAAGGTTGAAGTGCTTCATGTTCCTTTTACCCATCTCTAAGTGAGAGATTAGTAGTTAAGAAGAAGCTACAAAACCAATGGATATTTTCTACCTAGTGTTATTCCGAATATTCCTCCATATATGTGTTTGTGTTCCCTTGTTTGTGTACTATGTTTTCACCATATAATTTATTTGTAATCAATATATGTTTGTCGTATTAGTCTCATATATATGAAGCATTTGCTGTGTGCTTTGAGTGCCTATAATAATCTGATAAGGTGTATATTTTACTTATTGTATTTTTGAATTGCGCTATTAAGATCTGGTGTGAGTGTTAATAAATATTTGTATATACAATTATATTTTTAAAGAATATAGAAATTGGCTTTTTTTTTTTTACGAAGAATCTCGTAAAATTGCTGTTCAGCATACGAGTGTGTTCATGAGAAGATGCTTTGGAATGTAATATATTTTATAAATACAGTTTCTGAATTGATGAGTATTTGTTTTTATTTTAACCTGGCTACCTTGAAGTTGTTAGTCAATTTTTTTTTTTTAATATTCGCTTTTAATCTTTATTTTGGGGGTGGACACAGATAGGTTGTTGCTAGGGAATTATGATTGGATGGCCTTCCTAACAATTGCAGGTCATTTTACATCCTGAGTTCAGTGCTTTAACCACAGTGCTTCTGTCAGCCTTGAAGTAATGATGTTATATAAAACTTCAGTGAATCAGAGTATAACACGATGACATACGGGGTTTGAAAAATTTATTTAAGTTACAGAGCTTTTAACATTCCTTGCCCATTCTCACCTTATCTTTCTGTTATGACAAGAAAATATATCATAGAAGCAGGAATGACCAGTCTTCCATCTTCATATCCATTTATTGTCTCGTGTTCCTGCTAAATGGTATAGAAATCCGTTTCTCCCCACGTCGTCTCCATTTTTGTCTTGTTCCTATAGTATGTAGGGTATAAGATTGTGTCTCCCAGGGGTATCCAGTTTCATTGGCCCCGAGTCTTATTTTTTGGATAATTTGGAATATTCAGTTTTATTCACCCTCGGGGTTTAGTGGAAATTGGTGTCGTTGAAATTATTATTATTGTGGTTGTGATGCAAGCCATGGTACGATATGTTCGAATCATACTGCCTCAATTTGTTGTTGTAGTTATGACCATATACTGGGTTTAGCAGGATCTGGCATCTTGTATTAATTTTATCATTAGCATTAGTAGTAGTATATTGCAAGTTAAAGTACCATTTTTTTTTTTTTTTAATAGAACGAAGGTGATTTTCAGTGTTTTCTTGGCTAAATTCCTGATTGAAGTTATCTCAGACTTCATTTTCCTTTCTCAGATTTGGAGAAACCTTTCACTTCATTAACTTTGTTTTTAATTTCATATCTCGCTAGAGCAATCCCCAGTTCCAGTGCTTGAATCTTCTACCCAAGTTGCTTAAAGGTATAAATTTGCTCAGTCATTCACTGACTTGGGACTACAGGCCCTTCGCTAATACCAGATAATAATAATAATAATAATAATAATAATAATAATAAAGATATGTAGAACAGATACGATTTTAGAAATCAGTTGCCTCTCTTTTCTTTACAAAATGTAGAAGAAGAAGATTTGACTAAATTGACAGACCCACGAAAATAGAAAACAAAGCATGGCTGCCCAGGTAGATATGTATTTATTTTATCTCTATGGTCCAGTAAACGCTATTTTTGGCATATGAACGAGTTTTATGAAAACCTCAGCCTGGTTTCTTAGTTTAGGAATCCAACTACATTAATGAGAATGGAAACTTTCGTTTAATGGGGGGTCTAACTGATCGTTTTTCTGATGAAGCCATGATGTCCTTTCCTGCCGTTTCCCCACTTAGTATCTTGTCTCCTAAAGATTTGATTTTTATCTATATGTTTCCAAAGTGGAATGCTGATCATCATCTAGTATTTTTGGCTAGATTTAAATTTGAATGGCATTGGTGGGGGTTATCACTGGTTGAGCTGCAAAACCTGGTTTGAGGCTATTGATTAACTATGACGCATTTAGACTGTTTGCGTTTTGAGCATTGTCACATGCTAGATCTAATTTGTTTGTATTGATGCTGGAATAGTGGAGCACTTTCTCCTTCACTGTTGCTAATATTGCAGAATTGGATGTTTTCTTTGACAAATCATGATTTCCCACTTTTCCTTTTTTAATGGGTATAATCTCTTGTGTGACCACTTTAAAGTAGAAGACCAAGTTGATACCATTTTATATTTGAATCTCAGAATTATAGATTATTTGCGGTTTATGGATTGCTTTAAGTGATAGTGACCTCAATTTTCATCGGAAGTGTTGTCATTTTCTAACCATGGTGCAGAAACTCTCCTCCCCTGTCACCCCTTTCATTATTCTTGAGATGAAAATGTAGTTTAAAAGAAGGCAGATATCTTTAAAAATAATTTAAGATTAAAATACTAAGGGCTAAGGGCCAGTAAGTTTCTAGTCACAAAACCCGCCCCGGTAAAATGATAACACCAATAGGTTTACAAAACATGTATATAAAAAATGAAAACTTTCCACTTACTTGCAGATAAATATTTTTATCTTTAAAATATAAATTGTATATTATCTCACACTTTTCATTCAAAGTTTTAAAGCATATTAGCTGTAGTGAATTGAAACAGATTCAGTCGCTCAAGGACTGAATGCATACATATTTTCATAAAAATTTTATAAAAAAGAGTTAGAAATCAAGTTTTCTTTTGGAGCGCATTAATTATCGTCTCTTATCACTTAGTGAAATTCCAGAAACACCCCCAATCAGTTACCCATACTCAGAGCATTATTGGAGTGTGGGTTCCACACATACCGGACCTACCCTTATTAATAAGTGTAAACAGTATAATGCACTTAATGTATTTAAAACTGTACTCAGAAACTAAACGAAATCACCTTGGGTGTGAGGGAGGTAAGTCTATACTATCATTATTAAATATTGAATGATCCTTTTACAGTTTGTTCATTATTTTCACTTTGCTGCTCAATATGAGTAAATATTTGGTGAGAAGTAGATAGTCAAGTCATCTTAAACCTTGTATATTCAGTACTTACCGTATTCATTCATTTTAATCGCTTGTATCTAATGACTTCAAGACTTATATTTCACCTAAAATGTATATATTCTGTAATGGAGAACAGTGCTCTCAGTGCAGGGTCCATAATAGTTCGTTGCCTCATTTTATACTGAACTCTGGTGCAAACTTGATGATGTCACCAACAGGTGATCTGAGATTGATATAACAGTCATTGTCAGTACAAATATTAAAAATGCCTAGGAATAAGTTTTGATAAATGGTCAAGCCAAGAATCTGTGGTTGGTGTTATAATATAAACCTAGCATAAAAATATTCCTTTTTAACCTCAAAAATTGAAAGAAGTGATTACATCACACCGAGCTTTGTATTTCATATTGCAATTTATAATGGTACTAAATCTTTAAATACTAACAAATTAGAGATAATAAGGCACAGTCTCATGAAGTTCCACATAAACAAATACGGGATATATGTTTTTTCACCAATTACTACCTCATGTGTAGAGTAATTGTAACAAATTATGCACACAGTAGATTGGGTGCTATGGTAGGAAAAAATAAACCTTAGGTAATATTTCTCATTTTTTGTAATTTTATCAAAATCTTGGTGTTCATATTTGTTTTTGACAGGACCCTGATGTTCATATTACCTATGATGATCAACAAAAAATAAACAAATTTGCTCGCTGCAATGCACGACATGGAGACATTAAGGAAGAGCTCAAATTGAAAGAAGTGAGTACCAAACCTATAATTATTTTCAATCGCTGTATCATGCATTTAATTAAGAATTAGAATAATTTGGAGTCAGTTAAAAGTTTCAGTATATGCTGTTGAAAGAAGCTAAAAGAAGGAATTGTCTTACGTGAAAATTTGTGATACTGACTTCCTTTTGTAATGTTTTCATTGAGTGAATCCAGGAATTTTAAAGTTTTTGTCTTCTTAAGCTTTTAGATACCATTATGAAGATGACTCCTTGTGAGAAATTTGTAGAAAACTTGACTTATCCCAGACTGCAAAAAATAACACGCCATTTTAAATAGTTATCAATGGTACTTGAATGAAAGCACTGACAAATTTTCTCATATATATTTTATTCAGGTAAAAAAGTTTCACATCTTCACAATTGCATATACAGTACATTATGTTCTTAAAAAGTAAAATACAGTACAGTCATCCCACTGCTTACACAAAATTATTTGTTCCACCACCAGCTGTGTAAGTAGAAATTAGCTTGAAGGCTGGAACCTTTTATAAATGTGTCAGTACTTTGCACATTTCCTATTCTAAACCTGCATATATGATAGTGTACTTCAAATCATGTATTGAGAGTAAACTGTACAAGCTACTCAATAAAGTAAATATTAAAGTATAATGATTACAAATAGAGCACAGTCATAAGTCTGAAAGAAATGCAAACTATATAAGTGATCCGGTTCACTACACCTTTAAATGAAGTTTACCAGTATCATTATAAATAATTTTCTCTTGTGGTTACGATGCTGTACAATATTGTGATATATCACAATAAAATAAATGAAAAACGTAATGAGGGTAAATACAGTAATAAATTTCAAATCTATGTAAAACATTCCCAGTAATGATTATAACTACTGTACTAAAATTTTAAGGAAACCACTATCTGAAAACGGTGTCATTACATAATTCTTTCTATTAATAAAATTCTGTTTAGTCTTACCAAAGTTACAACACTTCTCCCATGATTTATAAATTTTTCAGGTTATGGTACTTTACTCCCTGTTTCACAAACTTGAGAAACCACTTTTGATATAGTAGGTGAAACACTAACTTAACTAGAAATTTCTTTTTCTCTGCTTTATTGAGCAAATGCTAAATTCAATTTTCTCCCATTTTTGCACCAATTCAGTTGTTCACAATGTATTCAACTGGTCCAAAACTTCTCACTTTTACTGTATACTTAACAGAGCACAAGTCTTCTTGAACTTTTCATCACTGTCCTAAGCACTTTTTTTTCTTTCTTTTTTTACATTTCACACGAGGATAAACGAAAATGTAGCACAATTCACGAATGCAGTGAAGGCAACACACGTAGTAACAATAGATGTTGCAGTGATGACTTTAAAAGAAATACCGATTCACTTTTGGCAATCCAACATTCATCTTACTTACTCACCTGCCATACTAGGCTGCCATGCTGCCTTGGTGTGCAAATCCAACATTCACCTTACTTACTCACCTGCCATACTAGGCTGCCATGCTGCCTCGGTGTGCAGGCAAAATTGAAATTGTTTTGTTTTTGTTCCACTTTAGTTTTGAAGATTTCTAATTATATTTGTTAATTTACATGTTCAATTTGTGTAAAGTTGAAAACGTTTTAGTATATTTTGTGTAAACATTGGGATGACTGTACCACAGACTCAAGGTTTTCTGCTAGAAATATTCCTTTAAGAAAAAAAAATATGTAGCTAATCCTGACTTCTTAATATAAAAAAATTAATTTGTTGTATATTTACAGTATGTGGAAAAATCATCTTTACATCCATTTTCACTAATATATCATTTTCTTTTTCATCTTCGTAATTAACAGTATGGATAAAATCATTATTACTTCCAGTTTCACTAATATATCATATTCTTTTCCATCAGAATGATCTTCAAAATTTACAGGATGCTGAAGATGATATAATCAGTGCTCTTGATGGTGAAGAAAAAGTTCCTTTTATGATTGGAGAAGTTTTTATGATGAAAACTCAGGTTTGCCTCAACATTTATTCTAAAGATTTAAGCTATACTCTTTTAATTAATTCGTGATCCAGGCTAGTTGCCAACTTGGGTATTATAGTTATATGATGGTTGTAATTGCGAAGTTGACTAATACTGAACAGATTACTCTAGGGCCATTTAAGCCCCCTAGGGTAAGAGGAGCTTTAGTGTGGGTAGTTTAGCATTGAAGGGTATTTTTTTTTTCTTATAAATATTGGGGTATTACTCTCTTAAATTGTTTTCGTAATGGGCTTTGCTTTTTTGGGGGCATATCTGACACTCCAAGCTTATATTCATGGATTTACATCAGTAAGCAAGCAAAAACAGTCAAATTTTCCTGATATATATATATATATATATATATATATATATATATATATATATATATATATATATATATATATATATATATAATATAATATATATATAATATATATATATATATATATATATATATTCAGAGTGGCTTAATAATATTTTATATGTCAACCAAAATGTCATCTGCAGGTAGTTAGCTCAAAGAAGAACAAAATTAGCTATTTTTACAGTAATAGAGTATCATATTTTATATTACTTATGCATGCTTGATGTGTCTTTGGAAGTTTATTTATTTCCTGTTGTTGTTTCATTCTTATTGAAATTATCAATGTAAAGTAAAGTTGCTTTAACTCCTAGGGCTTTACCATACCTACTTATATCATGACTGCAACAATATTTGGATTGATAATTATTTTTTTAATCACAGGATGAAGCCCAAGAGGCAATTGGTGCTCAGCGTGAGGCCCTACAGGAAGAAATAAGCACCCTTAATACACGTGCCAGCGAACTACAAGACACTATGACTCAGCTTAAAGCAGATTTATATGGCAAATTTGGCAATAATATCAATTTGGAACCAGAAGAGGATTGAACAATGAATTGACTTAAAGTGCAGTATATGTTTTACAGTTTAACTTGAAATATGCTTTTACGCAAATGGAACGAATCTAGCACTTTTTTCTAATCATAAAGCTTACTGGGGTTAGATTAAATTAGATTAATTCAGTTATCAGTATTTTGGAAGTTTTTGGGGTATACTGTACTGTATTCTAAGCAAGATTGTATTTCTTAAGCTCTGTTCAAGATCTCACTTTAAAATATGATATCATTGTAAATTTTATATATTTAGCATTGTTGGAGATGAGAAAGTATGTAAGTATTCTTTGCAACTGATATAGCCTGAAAAAAGCTGACCCAGATGATTCATTGTATTTACTAAGTGCTTAACTTCTTAAGTCACTCACTAGGCAGAGTTCAGTTACTCGGGTCTTGTGCTCTGTCTTCATTCGCAATGACTCCTTGCTAAACTCATTTGTTCCTTACACCTTTTAAAATACTTTCTTCATGGAAGTTGTATGTGAATTTTCAATAAAATCTGTGATTTATGTCCATCTCTTGCTTTTTCTTAAAAGGTAATATGGTTCAAATAATATATGCATTTTTATGGTAGTACCTACGTGTGCACAAACGAGTATTATACACGTACTTTTGTGATTTCTTTAAAAAGTCTTCATTATGATATAAAGAAACTTGTTTTTGTGTATTCGGGAATACTATACAAGCAGTATTGTGATTTACTCAAGCTTTATTACGTTTATATGAAGAAAATTGTTTAATTATGTTTCCTGTGGTGTATTCAACCCCTGGAGTTGTAAGTTCATTGCAAGGTAAAGGTGTATAAATTCCCAAAACTCCGAATAAGGGCACTTTTTATTCGTGTACTGTGTATCAATAATTCTACTTTTGATATGAGGATTTTAGAATTCATCTCCAGAATCAGCGTAGTCCATTGCATGATAAATGTCGAAAATTATGAAATTTTCTATCGGTACAATATTCCTCTGTTGCCACTTAATATTTTTTGTGTTGCTATTAGTTTCAAATTGGTGGCAGACATAGACGGACTAAAGCTGGGGAAGTAAGGCTGAATGCACTCCTAACACCCTACCATGGGCTCAAACATAGATCCATTACCTCCTAAGTCAAGCATTTTATTCTTAGATTTTCAGTAGGCATTTGATGCAGTCCCCCATTGGAGACTTATTCTGAAGCAGCAAGAATACGTGAAATGTTTTGGAGTGGATAAAAAATTAGAAGAAAGGGAACAGAGGGTTAGGCTAAAACAGTGTCTGACTGGAGAAGGGTTAGTAGTGATGTTCCACAGGGATCAGTTTTTTGACCACTAGTTCTTTGTATAAGTAAATGACCTACTAGAGTCTGCAAATTCAGATTTGAATATGTTTGCAGATGAAGCAAAGATTGTGAAGAAAGTAAACGACTAGAGCAATGGTAGAGAAATTCAGGAAGACCTAAATATTCTGCATGATTAGTCAGAAAAGTGGCTAATAAATTTCAGTACTTCAATATGTAAGGTTTTGAGAATGGGTAAAAGTACAAGAAGGCCAAAATAGGTACTCGATAGCAGGTGCAGAACTTCAAGAGACAGACAGTGAAAAAGCTAGGAGAAAATATATTCGATTTTTCTACGAAAATTCATATAAATGACATAGTAAGAACTTTATATGCTTTCTCAGCAAATGTATGGGTAGCCTTCAGACACATGTCTAAGCAAATTTTCAGGAATATTTATGTAACTTATGTGAGGCCAAAGCTTGAATATTGAGCACCCTTTTGGAATCTGCACTTGAAAAAGCATATAAAAAAAATAAGTTTAAAGACATGCTATGAAACTGGTGCCAGAAATAAGCAATCTCAGCTATGAGGAAAAGCTGAGGGAATTAGACTTACCATCACATGAAGTTTGAGGAATGAAGGGGGATACGTTGACCGTTTTTAAATTCCTTCATGGTTTAAGACAAGTGGATAGGGATCGATATTTTGATATGGCTGGCTCTAGAACTAGTGGGCATTATTTGAAGCTTCGTTTGAAAATTTCTTTGCAGGATGGAGGGAAGTACTTTATTAGGATAAGAATTGATAATTGAAATTCGCAAAACAAGGAGGCAGTTGATGCTAAATCAATTCATAAGTTTTAGGATAAATATGATCATTATCATTGAGTATAAATATGGAACCGACAAGAAGACATTAAGATCATAAGGCTCTTATATGAAAATAATACAAGAATATATGCGAGTGAGTTACTCTTCCATTTTTAAAAGGAGGCGGGATAATCCTATCCATTGGACGGAAGGGAGGAGGAGAGAATTTTTCCGGTGTCACTGTGGAGATTATAAAAGGTAGTGATTTACTTAAGTGATTTAATTTTGTTTTTCTTTGTATTTACCTGAAATATATGCCGCTTGAAATGAGGGCTGCGATTCATTTTTGAGAGAGTTGAGCTAGCATATATTAATATATTTCAAAGAAAATTTTCACTAACTGCTTAACACATTTAATTCAACAAGAGCAACAATTTTCTCTTCTTTACCAGCAAAATTCACCATGAAAACCACCACCGGTTATACTTATCTAAGTCAGTAATGGACAGTAGTACTCATTAATCATTTGTTATTAATTATATTTAAAGATCATACAAACATATCTTTGATTTCTCGTTTAAATTTTGGTTATATTTATGCTTTTAAACAGCGTAGTGGTCAGGGAGAGTGAAATTTACGTAAATTATAAATATATTTTGTATTTTATTATAACATGTAAAATAGCATAATTCTGTTACATACTTTTATGGTATTAGCTTTATAGTTCTTGTCAATAATAGTGCTGTAATCCACAGCAGTCGAAATTAACATATCAGAAATTATCACATTTTATATTGTATTTGATAAGGCTAATTCAGATATTTTAGCATAGAATAAGTCCGTGTTATGTCATTTCATAATATAAAGTTGATTTTATATATTTGGTAATTTGTAGTCAATAATATTCATTAACTTATTAAAGAAATATATGTGCAGGCAAAAATTCTGCAAATTTAGAGCAATTCAGCAAATCCATCATCAAAGTATGAAAAAGGACTTTCTGGGATATCAAACATCATGGTGTTTGCCGTTGGAGATGAAATGATGCTGTTCCTATTTTTGTTTTTAAGATCTGCCAGATCGTTATCAGAAACTGGAGGTGTGTCTAGCAATTCTCTGCTCTGGACTGAGTTGGCAGTGAGAGCTGATACCTGGCCACCATCAGCAAATGACGTGTATTCTTCTTGTCGCCAATCTCCTCGACCACCCTCAGCATCGACATTTACATTTGCTTGGGACAAACCCAGTCGCTGTTCTCGACTTTCGTGCGTTTTAAGATGTTTACTAAGATGATCTGACCGCATGAACTTTTTGGAGCAGAGATGACAAGAGAAGCGTTTTTCTCCCGTGTGTGTTCTCATGTGTCTCTGGAGTTCATCGGATCTTGTGAATGCTTTTGTACAGTAAATCCAAGTGCAGGTAAAGGGACGTTCCCCAGCGTGCATTCTTAAATGGGCTTTCAGATGGGACATTTTTCCGTACGCTTTAGCACAACCCGGCCAACTGCATGCGTGTTGTTTTTTCTTGCAACCATCTGCCATAACTTCCTGGCAGTTTGTACATTTGCATCTGCTACTTCTTCTGACGTGTGTATTTGTGTTGTGTTGGATTTTCATCAGAGCTGCTGCATAAAGTTTATTTTGGTGGGGCAATGCATCATTATCGATTGTGTGTTGTTGGTAACCATTGTAATGAAATCCGTTATTAGCATAATTATCCTGTCGGAGGAGATGATGACTCTGGATTGAACCATTGTCGTGTAGCCATAATTGTTGTTCATGATTCTGAAGACCTTGAAGGATGTGCTGATTGTGATAATAGTTTTTATTGGTATTAACTCTGTCACGGTTTGCCTCTGAAATAAGATAATCAACTTGTTGCTGTCGAGAAAATGAATGGTTACAGTATGGCGTCGAATATGGATTCCAACCATGATTTATACCTGTCAAGGGACTGATATCGGAATTTCCTTTCTCGTTGAATGGGATGGCAAATCCATGCTGCAAATAGAGAATAAAATAAAGAAAATCAGATTTAATATTATTTATAGCTACAAGGATATTCTAGCTTACTGGACACGCATCAACATTGCAATAATTTAGTTATGTCAGTTTAAGTACCGCAAGTACGGATGAAGAACAGAGAATATTAATGTTGAAATAATGCTACTTAATACAAATAAATGAATAAATAGTAATAATAATAATTATAATATTAATAGACAGACCTGTACTGATGCTAGTGTGGACATGGTTGTGTATATCCTTTGTAAATATTAGTTTAAATTTTAAAAATCGTCACTATTTCTTTCGATCAAAATACTGCTCCCCAAAGTAAACTGATGTGATGTTTACTCTTGGTTAAAAAATACACTGAACATAGAGTGATTTACTGATCTTTATATGTACCTCTTCAGGTAAGTAATTATTCAGTGATCTTTAACCAATAAGGGGATCGTCACCTTTAGTCACCTGGGATGGGCCTGACCAATCAGACGTCAGATATGTATCACAAAACTCCACCCTCTCTCTCACGATGGATATTGACTTAATAAAGAAATGTTCATTTGTTTGATGAATTTGAAAAAAAATTAAAATGGTCTCGCGCTGAATAAATACTAACTTTCTATATTCACAGGTGCTATACCTAACTACTACTACTACTACTACTAATAATAATAATAATAATAATAATTATTATTATTATTATTATTATTATTATTATTATTATTATTATTATTATTAGAAAACCAGCTAAAGCAGACAGACATCTGTCTAGACAGTGTCTTTTATTATTATTATTATTATTATTATTTTATTATTATTATTATTATTATTATTATTATTATTATTATTATTATTATTATTATTATTATTATTATTATTAACACTATTTAGAAAACCAGCTAAAGCAGACAGACATCTGTCTAGACAGTGTCTTTAGACATGATCACCACTGACCACAACTGAGATCAGAAAAGTAGTCACACATAGGTGCTAATTCCCATCATCGGTTCCTGACGGTTACTTCTGATGCCCTAAGCTTATAAGCGGATATATGCATTGGCCTCTATTTTTGGAATTTACCAAGACCCATTTTACCTCTCTCTCTCTCTCTCTCTCTCTCTCTCTCTCTCTCTCTCTCTCTCTCTCTCTCTCTCTCTCTCTCTCTCTCTCTCTCTCCTCTCTCTCTCTCTGTTTATTTTTTCATATTTAATTCTTCCTTAATTTGCAACTGAAATATTGATTACCATTTTTTTCTACCTCCATCACATCAAATATTTTAGAGTACAATATACATTTTATAAATACATGCATCACTTGAAGGAAGATGGGGGATGTGGTGACAATTTTTCAAAGTCCTTCATAGTGGCTCTAAAGCTAGAGATCCGCCAAATGATAATTCCATTCATAATTTTAATGATATTTATGTTAATTTTTTATAAGTGTGACACCAGAACGAAAAAAAAAAATACTGGCCCGGGTAGCAAGAAAACAGGACTAGGCAGAAAGAAGAGAATGATGACTAATAAAATGACAGGCTGAAAGAATAGCCGTAGATGAATATAATGATGAGAAAGGAAGCAAAAAGGAAGGGAGATAGGGAGTGTTGTGACTAGTTAGATGTGAAGAGATAATAGGAGATGCGTAACGAATACGCCAGAATTTTTGGCATAGGGAGAGAATCGTCATTGAAGGAAAACTTGTCTGCTAGTAACATAACAAAATCGATCAGGAGACGGGGAGTTACGTGGTTAGGGCACTCTCCCGTAAGAGGATGTTTAACATTCAATTTTATCAAAGTCGTTATTGGTGCGCTTTGGCTGGTACTAAAGTCAAAGGAAAAAAGTCACAACTTTGGCTAGGAAAAAAATCACAGGTTAGGTTAGATTTTTTCCAGTGACTCTTCCCCAGTGACTAGTGTTCTGTAACTTTTTTACCTGGATTCTTGGTGCCCAGAGTAATGTTCACAAGACGAATGTTCACAAGACACATATCCGCGACCTTAATGGTAAGGACGACAAATGTTCACAATAAAATTGTTTGAAATATATTGTTTACAAAGTGTGGCGTGTTACACATAATAAAGATCTTCATTTATTTGAATAGGATAATAAGTACCACTGCTACGGGCAAATCTTTCCTATATATTTTTAAATCGACGCTAAGTTTAAATGGTTTTATCGCCGTAAAATAATCCATTATAGCTTTGTACATATTTGCCCAGTTCAGAATGAAACATTGCTTTTATTTTCTGTCAGCATTTAAAAGCAACAATGATTTGTGCAATACTGTAGTCACCGTGGCTCAAGCGGTAGCGTCCACGACTCTGAGGCGTCAGGTCGAGGGTTCGCGCCCCGTCACGGTCTGAGGTTAGCAAGGGCATGCACTCAGGGTGAGGATTACATCTGCCAAAACAGGTTCTTCACAAGAAGGCAACCGTCCTAGCCCTTGGTAGGAAAGGGAGTCCGTGACGTAAAACCGGAACAATGATTTATGCAATACTCTCATACATAGATATTATGTTATAAGTGTGAGTCCACACCATGCTTGGAAACACTGTTTAAGAACTTTTTTTTTTTTCTAGCATAATTCGGAGTTTTACCTCCACTTAAAGGAACAGTACTGAGCATTGTGCTGTGAGGATTCGTCTCCTTTTCCATTAACATTATGAACATTTTGTCGTGGAGTGACTCACTCTGAGAATCCACATATAGTATAGTGCGTAAGAATTGGCTTGCTTATATCAAAATATGCATTGTACACACACTTCTATTATTATCATCCGACTATGGATTTTTGCCAGTAAAAAAAATAAATAAATAATAATTATATATATATATATATATATATATATATATATATATATATATATATATATATGAATCATTTTTTGCCCCGACCGGGACTCGAACCTAGGACTTATAAGTACTAAGTCAAGGCGCTACCAACTACACACCACAGAAGGTATAAAAGGAATCCAACCTTATAGCTTATATCTGCTATACTTAGGGATGAACGCATTCTATCTGAATGCCACTATGTTCATATTACAGATTCCCCAACCTCACTCGTGGCTTCATTTTAGCATTTAATTCAATTCCTTTTATACCTTCTGTGGTGTGTAGTTGGTAGCGCCTTGACTTAGTAATTATAAGTCCTAGGTTCGAGTCCCGGTCGGGGTAAAAAAATGATTCATGTTTTCACATTTTTAATGTGCCTGCTTCGTTATTGTATGACCCGAATGAGATTGGGAATTGAATTAAATGCTAAAATGAAGCCACGAGTGAGGTTGGGGAATCTGTAATATGAACATAGTGGCATTCAGATAGAATGCGTTCATCCCTAAGTATAGCAGATATAAGCTATAAGGTTGGATTCCTTTTATACCTTCTGTGGTGTGTAGTTGGTAGCGCCTTGACTTAGTAATTATAAGTCCTAGGTTCGAGTCCCGGTCGGGGTAAAAAAATGATTCATGTTTTCACATTTTTAATGTGCCTGCTTCGTTATTGTATGACCCGAATGAGATTGGGAATTGAATTAAATGCTAAAATGAAGCCACGAGTGAGGTTGGGGAATATGTAATATGAACATAGTGGCATTCAGATAGAATGCGTTCATCCCTAAGTATAGCAGATATAAGCTATAAGGTTGGATTCCTTTTATGCCTTCTTTGGTGTGTAGTTGGTAGCGCCTTGACTTAGTAATTATAAGTCCTAGGTTCGAGTCCCGGTCGGGGTAAAAAAATGATTCATGTTTTCACATATTTAATGTGCTTGCTTCGTTATATATATATATATATATATATATATATATATATATATATATATATATATATATATATATATATATATATATATGATAATAATAATAATAATAATAATAACTTTCATATCAAACTCTCTTTACTTAGATTACCTTTTCTAGTCTTCTGGGGGGTAAACTGCGGTCTATTCTCAAGTATGTGCTAAGCGCGCACGAGTACTTAAACGGTATTACCTTTTTCTTAATTCGATAATCTGCTTAACTTGAGGGTAAATGGACTGACAGCTAAATTTTTTGGTCTGGTCCTGTTCATGCCGGATGAGTGTCTATTTGCTTGTATGTGTATGCGTATGTATTTTTATGAATGTGAGTAGTGTATTCATGCACATAAGTATGTGTATCTGTGACTGAATGTGCTTATATACAAGTATATATTATGTTACTCCCAATTTAACTACTTTCTCATTATGTCTATTTTTTATGTCTCGATAAGTCATTCTTTCTTTACTTAAACTTTGTATGTATTTTTGTGTGTGTTTACTCAAGTAATTTTGTTTATGGATATATATATATATATATATATATATATATATATATATATATATATATATATATATATATATATATATATATAACTAGTTTCATATATTTGTATTTATAAATATGGTAATTAGTTTTGCGTCCTTTAATTATGAGCTTAGACAAGATAACTGTAATTACAAATTCTAATTACAGTGTGTACAGGAATCGGAAATGATTCTAAAAATTTCCGGTAAGTGATTAAAATACTGATGCTATCTTTTCTGGCTTGGCGCCACTGGAATTAAGAGACTGAATATATATAGTATAATTATTAGGAAATAATAAGATCCGGAAATCCGAAGTTCAGGACCTTAAAGTGGTTCGTAAAGTTTCTTACTCCGCCAGAGCCACGTGGTTTTAAGAACTATAGGGTAGTTGGGACCCTAGCTAATCTGGATTCTTTCTCTCTCTCCGCCATAAGGTATCATCACTTTCTTTTAACTATCATAAGAAGAACATAAGAGCATAAGAATAGAGGACACTGCAACATACCTACTGGCACACACGAGGCAGCTCCATTTTTGAATTGTATTTTCAGCATGTCTAACCTATTCTATTCTACTCTACTTATTTATTCTATTTTTCTGTTTATGATTTTTCTAATAAGCACTAACCTATCGATACTACTTCCATCGCTGCTCTGATGAGTTGGTGAGTTGTATCCCTCCCCCACTGCCGAGGCTAAGGAAGAGCTTAGTTGTCCACTAACTGCATTATTTAATAATTCAATAAAATTAGGATCGGTACCCATGGAGTGGAAATTGGCAGATGTGGTACCAATATTTAAAAAAGGAGAACGAGTTAAAAAGAATAATTATAGGCCGGTAAGTTTAACGTCAACAGTGGGTAAGATTCTAGAATCCATAATTGCAAATAAAATAAGGGCACATCTAGAATTACACAGACTGATAAAACTTTCACAACACGGGTTTCTTAAGGGTTTTTCGTGCCTTACAAACTTACTGTCTTTTTATTCAGAAGTTTACGAGGCAGTAGATTGTGGCAAAGAATATGATACACTATATCTAGATTTTAGCAAAGCTTTTGATAGAGTTCCTCACAAAAGATTAGTTAAAAAGCTGGAAGCTCATGGTATAGGAGGAGCTGTTCTCAGATGGATCAAACAATGGTTAAAAGACAGAAAACAGAGGGTTTGCATAAATGGAGAGAAATCAGAGTGGGGCTCGGTTACTAGCGGGGTACCACAAGGCTCGGTACTGGGTCCCCTATTATTCATCGTATATCTAAATGATCTGGATTTGGATATCAGTAGTAACCTAAGTAAATTCGCAGACGACACTAAAATAGGTAGAACTATAAATGGAAAAGAAGACATTCATGCTTTACAGGAAGATCTAAATAGATTATCTGAATGGTCGGACAAATGGCAAATGGAATTTAATGTTGAAAAATGTAAAGTAGTTAAAATGGGTACTATAAAAGACAATACTAGTTATAAGCTAAATAACCATGAAATCGTGAGTTCTCAGGGTGAAAGGGATTTGGGAGTTCTTGTGAGTAGTAGTCTTAAGCCAAGAGTGCAATGCACAGCAGTCAGAAATAAAGCAAACAGAATGTTAGGATTTATCTCAAGAAGCGTTAGCAATAGGACGGAAAAAGTTATTTTGCAGCTCTATCTTGCATTAGTTAGGCCCCATTTAGATTATGCTGTGCAATTCTGGTCACCCTATTATAGAATGGAAATTGAATCCTTGGAGAGAGTGCAGCGAAGAATGACAAAGATGATACACAATATCAGAAATCTACCATATGAGGACAGATTAAAAAAACTTAATCTACATTCTCTAGAGAGGCGAAGAGTTAGGGGGAATATGATTGAAGTGTATAAATGGTTTAAAGGGATTAACAAGGGAGATATTAATAAAGTTTTAAAAATTCATGATCAAACCAGAACTAGTAATAATGGATTTAAGCTTGATAAATTTAGGTTCAGAAGGGAAATTGGTAAAAATTGGTTTGGTAATAGAGTAGCTGATGCATGGAACAAGCTTCCTAGCAGGATAGTAAATGCCAATACCTTAGACACCTTCAAATGTAGATTAGATAGACATATGACAGAGGTAGGGTGGGTATGAATAGGTTAGTGCTTATTAGAAAAATCATAAAAAGAAAAATAGAATAAATAAGTAGAGTAGAATAGAATAGGTTAGACATGCTGAAAATACAATTCAAAAATGGAGCTGCCTCGTGTGTGCCAATAGGCATGTTGCAGTGTCCTCTATTCTTATGTTCTTACGTTCTTATGTAACGCTTGCCAAGCGGCCTCGTCTTACAGGTACTGTGTGGAGATTTGTAGCTCGCGGATTGGTCGGTGCAGCGACTGCTTTTTCCCATCTACCTCCAGAGTCTGGAAATCTCTTCTTTCTTCTGTCTTTCCAAATTCTTATGACCTATCTTCCTTCAAAAAGCAGAGCTATCGTCATCTCAGGGCCTAATGCTCCATATATCTAGGTTCTCAGTACTTTGAATATTTTTTCAGTCTGTCCTTTTCCTTTTTGTATCATTTCCTCATCTCTGCCTTGTTCATAACCTTTTTCTTTTCCTTTGTCTCAATACTTTCTCGTACCTGGGTCTTTATTGATGAAGGGATTTTTATTTATTTATTTTTTCTGTACCGGTGTCACCCTCATATAAAATGGGTGCTACTTTGGCTTATTATCTAAGTGTCATAAATCTACTTTGGGATGCGATCTACACTTTAGATTGTGATCTATAACTTAACCTAACCTAACTCAACCTAACCTCATTTTAGCATTTTAGCCGATGTACGTGCTGTTTATCGCTAGAATATCTACGGTGTATATATTTGTTCCTTATAGATAACAAGCCAAAGTAGCACCAAAAAAAGTTACTACTAGTAAACAAAGGTGGCCTTCTGATATATGGACAAAGAAATATTTAGGACTCAGCCCACAACTTATGTAAGGTAAATGGAAAACCCTCATGGAATCTCTACCTTCAAATATCCTATTTTTAAAAAAAAGGAAAATAGTTCATAGACATGCTAGAAAGATGGTGCCACTATTTGAATCCAGAGGAAAAAATTTATTTATGGAAATGGATTTTAAATTCCCCCAATGGTTTTGAGGGAGTTGATAGGGATGTAGCATTTTATTTTGTCGAAACCTAAAATGTCGCAATCCTTCAATGCCGAAACCCAGTGTGTCGAAATTGTTATAGCGATAAGTACTAAATCAGAATTTTTCAACGATATTGTTTACAAGTACTAAAAATTGCAGATGGAAATATTATAACTGATTATTGATTTGTTATTTTAGAGACTGAAAAATAAAATAAGATTTTATTTCCGTGTACTAGTTTCGATTATCTTTCAATAATTTTATTATATTGACAGTGAACACTGGAGTAATTCACGAATTTAATGATAATCTATCTCTTGATGTAATTAAAAGGCAGTATTATATTAAATTCCATACTTTATTAATTTCCGACTACTTGAATTCGACACATGAGTTTTCGACAAACTGTCTTTGAACCTATACATATATTGTAATTTACGTGAGGGGCTTTAACTGCCCATATAACAGCTTGAATTTTTATATGAAATCTGCCTTGCATGATGTAGGAAAGCATTTCTTTTTCTTTAGAATAACTAGAATTTAAGTATACGAAATGCCAATGACATTTTATTTTTTACTTTTATGAAAAAATATAATAAGATCTGTAAATAAGAAAACGTATTAGGAGATGGAAATCCTTTACCCTGACTAAAAGGTGTATACAATACCTAAAATATTTATCCATATAAAGTTTTCTTTATTACTACTCTTTACGCTAGTATAAAAAACGTGTTTATATTTTAAGACAGACTAAAATAAATAAGGCAACTGGATATTATATAGTTTTCTTACATAAAGATTGTGTTTGAAGAGTATTTGAAAAATATGATGCACGAAAATTAGAGAATATCAAGGTGGAACTCATTTTATCCAAGGGGTGGCCAAACTTTCTTAATGTAAGAGCCACTTACGAGAAACTTTAGATGTTTGTGAACGGCAGATATTAAACGCAATTTATAATCACGTTTTTATTGTTTTATATATGTCTTGGTACAAAATTATGCGTAGATTTTAATGAATACATATACGTAGTAATATAATTTGATGTCGTAATTTTTAAAAAACTTTTTGCCAGACTAATTTACTATGCTTATAATAACTTAATATTAGTATGAGTAATGACAATGTACACAAACCAGCTGTTTTTAGAATCTAGACTGTTAATTCTTTTTCACCATACGAAGCGCATATATTACCGTAGTAAACTGCAGGAACATCTAAATAATAATTTGCACATTCATATTCTAACAATAACAGCTGACATGAAACTTCTTTAATCTTTCTGCCTTTAACTATTTCATCCCTCTGTACAGAGGAATACAATTCACTCATTCAAATCTAGCATTAAAATTAGGATTTAATTTCTTAAGAATTTTTTTTCTAATATTTCATATTAAACTTGCCTTTTATTGCAATGGCCTCAAAGACCATACCCAGTATATTTTTATGAAGAATTACATATCTTATTTGCCTACCCTGTATATATTTGTGAAGAATTATATATCTTATTTACCTTTTATATTAACAATGATGAAAAAAATCAGCCAATACTTATTTCTACAAGCCGCAAATTAAATGCCAGAGCCGCATGTGGCTTGTGAGCCACAGTTTGACCACACCTTATAAATATATATATATATATATATATATATATATATATATATATATATATATATATATATATATATATATATATATATATATATATATATATATATATATATATATATATATGTTGTGATCATCTTCCTCTCCGCCTTTTCTCTTCTTACTCTCACTCACTCACTCAACCGATTAATATTTTGTCCTTGAGCTTACGAGGATAGGAAGTTTTTCTCATGGGGAAGTGAAAAAAGTTGACCTTCGGGAACACCCTCTCTCTCTCTCTCTCTCTCTCTCTCTCTCTCTCTCTCTCTCTCTCTCTCTCTCTCTCTCTCTCTCTCTCTCTCTAAAAAAAAGAAATGATGACA